>JBBPBX010008472.1:5932-23053 GCA_038048925.1 Garcialebias charrua | reverse complement strand
GTATATATATATATTGTGATGATAATTTTAGAAGTTCTTAAAGGCAAGTCTTTATGTGTGGCAAGTTTGCTTTAATATTTGTGATTTTAGAAAAACTTTTAATTTTTATGCAGTCATTTCTACAGTTTACGTTTATTTATTTATTCATTTGTTTGTTTGTTTGTTTTTCATTTCTGACTGCCACCCAAGTCATTTGAGATGCAGCTTTTTGCCAACGCCTCTCCTCTTCACTCTGGTGATCAGTAATCAGTCTGCTTTGATGCATAGTTTTGTAACCTTGACTTTCAAGATAATGTTGCACCTATCCACTGGAAAGGTCAAGACCAGATGTTAATTAACCACGAGGGAAATGAACTAATGGGGGTTTTCGAGTGGCATTTTACGAGACATCGAATCCCATGGAAAGAACAGTCCCAGTATCACATTTTTTACTCGGTGTACAGTTCCTGTGGACATAGATGGCAGACAAATATGTGTTAAACATCCACCCTTTTTGGCCAGGATTATATGTAAACATATTTTAGTATTTTAATGTATCTTTTTATTTACCTAATTTGTTTTTTGCTAGGATATATTTATTTTTTTACATTTTTAATAATAATTTTACAAAAGGTTCTAGATACAACTTTCTAGGGTAAACTAGAAAAAAGCAACACAATACTTTCCTTACCCTGGTGCAGTTTATTCATTTCAGTCCTTCACAATAAGAGTCGCATACATAAATACTAAACATTGACCTCAAAATACTCTCAAATCATCCAAAACTTTAAAAAATACTGATCTCTTGTTAATAATTTATTGGTCTCTAGTAAAACAGACAGAATAAGCTGAAACTTCTATAGGCACTTGTAAGTAATTTTACAGATTGAGCGCAGAGCTGAATCAAGTTTAGGATTTGGTAAAGAGTTCCCGTTTTTTTATTTATAAAATCCATTGCAGGTCTTTGCATCTATGATGGTTTAGTTTTTGATTCCCCTTTAAATATCAAAATAACGTCTTTTTTTGACACTGGTTTTAAAATGTTAGTTTGACTTTTTCCTCAGTGTTTTCATTTAAAGCTCAAAACTAGGAAACTAGTCCTCTATTTTCCTCTAGTGATGTTAAAATTCCACCGTACAGACCTGAGAGATGCATCATCCTTAGTTTATTTTAATCCAACCAGAGAACAGAACAATATGTGACCAACAACCAATCAGGGACTTTGTGATTATTTAAATAAGCTTTGAAAAGTTTTATTAAACGTTAAGTCAGATCCTCGGGACAGTTTTTTTTTGTTAAGACATTTTGTCCTTCATCCAAAGGACTTCATCAGTCGGCTCCTCTGAGGCAGCCATAGCCACAGTGGTTCAAAACGTCAAAGTTCATGCTCAATAATCCAGGTGAAAAAAAAAAATCCAACAAGGTTAAGTCAGGTCATCTTGATGTTTTTTTGTTGTTAATAATAATAATAATGAATTCAATTTATAATGCACTTTTCATTAATAAAAATCTCAAAGTGCTTCGTCCTTCAGCCAAAGGACTTTAGAGGAGTCAACGAGGGAGAGGGCAGGCCCCAGAAACCATCTTATCACCAGCAAACTGATTGGTCCACTATGTGGGTGTGCTGCTGTGTGCTGCTTCTAGGACTGAGTTTGTTGTGGCACCTTGGACTGATGAAGTCCTTTGGATGAAGGATGAAATGTCTCAACAACAAAAAAGAAGAAGCTGTCCAGATGACCTGACTGAACGTTGTTGGATTTTTTAAAATCTGGATTATTAAGCATGAGCTTTGATGTTTATTAAAAACCACTAAAAACCTGGACTGTGTGGAACAACAAGTTATTCGGACAAACATCCTCTTTCAAAGCCCGCCTATGAGCAACATCTTCAGCAATCTTACCATCCTGTGTATGTCCAAGTTCAGTGAGACAATCTTCTGTCACTAGGCTGAAAGCACAGACAAAACACTTCGCTTCATATTTATGGAAACTGTTTGTAAAGAACGCCCGGAGAGCAAGCACACAAGCTCCACACAGAGGGGAAAGCAAACCCACATCCTGTTATCTGGGACTTAAGTGCCATATTAATAGCTGTTAATGTTCCCTACACTGGCTTATACCCACCATTGACTTCAAACAGTGATTGCCACTTTGTGTGGTTTTGATCACATATCTGCCTGAGTGGTCCTGACTGCTGCAGCGTAGAGTACTTTGCATATGTGTTTGTATATGTGAGCATTTATTCCCAGAGTACGGTTTACACTGAGTGAGCACGAGCTTTGAGAGCTAACGTGGCATGGAGGGCACATGGCAACAGGAAGCTGGCAGTTTTACAATAGCAAACTTTCCTAAATGCACTGATGCTCCGAATAACATGAAGCTAAGTGGAGCGTCACCTGTTCCTGCTCCTCCTGTGGCTTCCTAAAGGATCAAAATGACGTTCCTATTTTGTGTGTTTTATTCTGCGTAACAGGGAGTGTGCACCCTGTCTGCTGAGTCCCTGATGGGTCTTTCTTGTCCCATTCTTTCACCTTTTTCATGGTCTGTTCTAGCCTCCACCTTGCTCCCTGTCCCCTGCAGCTATAAGTGCATGACCCTTGCATCACCATCTGGTCCATGTTGGGGACCCGCCGCCACTGTCATCTGCTGACAATTATTGTCACCTGTACTCTGTGCAATACGATAAACACTTAGTACTGGGGGCTAGCAGCAGCATTCACAATGCTTGTTAAGGTCATCAAAGAGCTGCTAAGTAAGGGAGTTGGCATTGAAATGGTTTTAAGGTAAAGTTGCATAACTTCAGTTCAATAAGATGTTTTGCCAGTCTGAGCACATTTTGAAGTTTGCAAATGTTACATTGTGTTCTACCAAATCTAAGAAGAAGCAATAATAATAATAATAATAATAGTCATTATTATTATTATAAGTAGTAGTATTATAATGATGATAATAGCATACAACCACATCCTCTGTTTGCCATACTGCCATCACTTCCAGGTCAAGGGTTTCCCATAAAAGTGTTTATGTAACTAAATAACTGGGCTTTACTTGCACAGGAAACCTTCTCTGCTGATATACAGCATCATAATGACAAATACTTCCCCTCAAATATTTACAATAGGATCAGGAAACCACAAGAACATAATAGTTTAAATTAGAGTCATCAAAGCCAAGAGCTTTGTTATACCACATCCAATTTTTGAAGTTCATGACATTATTTTTTTTTTTCACGTACTGTGATAGGTAAAAAGTAAAAATAAATAAATAAATAAATAAATAAATAAATAAATAAAAGAAAGAAAGAAAATAAAAGAAAAACAAAAGCTCAGAAGCCAAAGGTTGTGCAATCATAATGATTTAATGATGGCCTATCCTTGCTGCAGTACAGTGTAAATCCTTCCACACAGAGAATATAGCTTTGTACCCGTGAGTGTTTTATCCTTCTGGGCCTTTGACACTAAATCTGCTGCTGACTGACAATTATTTGACCATTGTGAAGAGGCTAAAAACTAAACAACAAAAACACCACAAAGGTGCACAAACTGGAAAAAAAATATTATATTATATATGTACCTTTGTGTGTGTGTGTGTGTGTGTGTGTGTTATATATGTGTGTGTATGTGTGTGTGTGTGTGTGTGTGTGTGTGTGTGTGTGTGTGTGTGTAATACAGTATATAAATTATTATTATAATTATTATGTTAATGTTTAATACAAACAGCAACATAAATATTAGAAAATATAGATATAAAAAAAGTAAAAAAAAGTACTAAACCTGACATACAGCCCAGAGAGCAATATAGGACATACATTTGTAAGAGTAATAGTAAAAAAAATATTTGTTTTGATGTTGTTTTGATGTTGTTTTCTTCAATTGTTTTGTCTTTTCTTGTTGCTCACCTTTTTGACACTTTTATCACTCTGCACATCATTTATATCTACAATGTGACACGTGAATTTAGCAGTTTTAGTGCAAAATAAAGTTTCCAGAATATTTTTAAAGGCAACTTTTGCTGTGCTGTAACGGTTAAATGATACCATAAATTTCAGTTTTCAAGCCTTTTTTGTAACAATTTTTCCATTAACCATTTTTTGTCCCAAAAACCAATTGGAATCATTAAATATTTCTAACTGGCCAATTTATTTTGTTTATTTTACAGCACAGATGTGATTATTACATGCCATGACTACCGGTACATTACACTTTTTAAAATCAATGTCATATTTTGCTTAAAGACCGTGTAAAGTAAAATTAAATTTGTGTTTTGAGTTTGTCACACGGCATAAATATGTGTTATTAATCACCCATATAAATCTGACTGATTAAAAACATTGTTTACCTTATAAAATTAAGTCTCAAAAATCATGAAAAAACATGATTTTGCCTTGCTCTAGAACGCTGGGGGCGTGTCAGCGCGTGGGCGTGGTTTCAGCGCAGTACTGCACCAGTGTCCTGCCCCCTGAGCTGACTGTGTGTGGAGAGGCAGACAGGAGGAGCAGCAGTAAACCTGCTCTGTTTTTATCTGAGTTCTGGCTGTAACACCAGCTCATTTTTCCAAGAGTTACGCTGTTTTTAGTGCACTAACAACTCTGGTTTTGTTTTTAAAGTTGAGGACACATAACTCCGCTGTTATGTGTTTAATAATAAGCGCTATTTTAGAAGATGAGCAACGGACTCGCTGCACCCGGTCCGACCCGGTCACCTCGCATGCGGGGTCTGTGTTGGTGATTAAAATAAAGAGTAATCACGTTGATAAGTTATCTCATCTGTGTCAGCGGAGTCACGGCGTTTCACGGCGCGCGTGGCAGGATTTCAGCTCCACGCGGATCGCTCTCACACACACACACACACACGCGGGGCGCGGAGGTGCGCGGAGGTGCAGGTGGCATGTGGTCGCTCCAGCAGCACGCCTGGGTTTGTTTGACTCCCTCCTGCGTCTCAATGTCACAATGGAGCGGCTGCAGTCCTCCATGCGTAAAAGGAGTGAGAGTCCTGGAGGGAGACGGTCGGTAGCGAGTGAACGGCTCCACCGAAGAACGCATTTATACGGCTGGAGCTGCAGGGGGTGGGGCTTGTTACCGTGTGACGAAACACGGTAACATTTAAACCACGCCTAAAAAATCCTGAAACAGAAATATCTTTATACACAGTTTGATCTATAACTCCAAAATTAATTGAGCTACAATTTTGAGACTTTTTACTCATTTACAAGATTACAATTATGACATTTATAATGTTTATTGAAGAAAATGTTGAAATTCACTTCACACGGTCTTTAACACCAGTTATTTGCAGTAAGAAAAAACAGTTGATCCTTTATTTGTTTATTTTTTATTCTTTTGAATAAAATAATGCCTGGTGAGGCTAAACTTCTTAATACAGCTCAGGTAGTGTTGTGCTGTTTTGTAACACCATGAGGAAACAATGAGCTGTGGTACCAATACAGTATAACCAAAATGTGATGAAAATCTATTTTCTCCTCCCCATCAATGAGTTGGTCATCCAGATCAATAAATTCAGACCCCTACCCTATCACCGTCCTGTGGAAACGTGCCTCTTCTTTTAACTTTTCTCTAAAGTCTGCTGCCTAGCCGTGTTAGCTGTAAACATTAGCCAAGTGAACTTGGTGTACTTAGCAAAGTATTGTTTCCAAGATGGCGCCGGTTGTCATGGCTTGCTATCCAACTCCTCTCCTGAACTTTTTACTGCTGTTCGTGTTCTGCCTTTTTTTCATCGACGATGCATCCTCGCTCCTGGTCTATGATCGCTCAACTCTTCTAAGTCTCCAAGACTCGCTGATCAACACACCGGCTACTGGCAAATATCGACGATGCATCCTCGCTCCTGGTCTATGATCGCTCAACTCTTCTAAGTCTCCAAGACTCGCTAATCAACACACCGGCTACTGGCAAATATGGACATTTTAAGCCTCCTCCACCTCCACCTTTCTTGGCGTCTGTACCAGCGTACCTACAACGCAACGTGACCACGCTGCCACGCAACAAGCGACGCAGAAGACGCGGAACGAGGGCAGGCGTGCTGGTGAGGTTTAAAAAGTATCTCTCGTCTCACAACACGCCGACGGCTGACTTACCTCCTGAATTCAGCGTCTTTGATGTCCGCCGTTCCTTCGCTCGCCGCCACAGATGCCTTGTTGCTATCAATCATGACGCCAGCGATCAGTATCCATCTTGTCCCCCGGTGAGGACTGTGAAGCGAGGCTGCGTTAAACAGAACCTCTGCCCGCTCGCTCGAGCTGAGAGTGACGTAACTGGCTGCGTTCCAACCCGTGCAACACTGTTTAACGCCAGATCGATCACAAATAAAACTTTTATATTAAGTGATTTGATCTCAACTCATCGTCTGGATCTGTTTCTGATTACTGAAACTTGGCAGAAAGCTGGAGACAACAGCTGCTTCTCTGAGCTTCTTCCAAATGGCTACTCCCACCTGAGCGCACCGCGTGGGGCAGGAAGAGGGGGAGGGCTGGCTGCAGTCTTCAATGAGGCGTTCAAGTACCGCATGTTGCCTCAGAAAAATTACAACAGTTTTGAAAGCATGCTTTTTGTGCTGGAATCTGCTAAACCTCTTCTGTGTGGCCTCTTTTATAGGCCCCCACAATACAATAAAAACTTTCTCAGTGAGTTTTCTGACCTACTGGCTGACCTACTGCCAAAGTTTGACTCTTGGCTTTTCTGTGGAGACTTCAATGCACATACCTGCTGTCCAAGTAATCAGCTTGGATGTGAATTTCAGGACCTCCTGGACTCTTTTAACCTGTCGCAGTCGGTCTCGGGGGCCACATACAGTCAGGGTCATACACTGGATTTAATTATCTCCCACGGCCTTCAAATACCTGCTGTGGAGATCCTGGACACCTGTATTTCAGACCATTTTCCCATATTATTTGAAATTTTCACCTCTCACACCTGCACAACGATCTTGGACTCCATCGCTCCTCTCAAACAGGCATCTTCAAAAAACAGACCATCACCATGGCTCAACGAAACGACGCGAGCTCTTCGACAACGTTGCAGAAAAGCAGAGCGAATATGGAAGCGCGACCGGCTTCATGTATCTCAGGGAATACTGAGAGACTGTCTCTGTGATTATCAAAATGCTGTGAAGCAGGCCAAATCACAGTACCTCTCCAATTTAATCTCCACCAGCTCCAACCGGCCGAGGACGCTTTTCAGCACACTCCAGTCTGTTATCAATCCATCTGTCAATGTTCTGAAAACTGCCACACAGTCTACCTGCGATGACTTTCAGAGCTATTTTGTCAACAAAATAGACTCTATCAGGCAGAACATTGTCAGTCCATCCAACACCATCCAGTCATGTGCCTCTGCAATAACCACAGCTGTTTTTGACCAATTTGACCTGGTCTCACTGCCTAACCTCACCAAGGTGGTTCAGCAGATGAAACCAACTAACTGTTCTCTGGACATCATTCCCTCTAAAATGTTCAAACAATCCTTTGATGTAATTGGTCCTTGTGTTTTGTCATTTATTAACAGCTGTCTATCTTCAGGTTTTGTGCCATCTGCTTTCAAACACGCTGTGGTCAGGCCTCTTCTCAAAAAACCAGGCCTAGATCCTACAGCTCTCTCTAATTTCAGACCAGTTTCCCATCTGTCATTTCTATCAAAGGTCCTAGAAAAGATTGTTTTTATTCAACTTCAATCTTTTCTAGAACTCAACAACCTGTTTGAAAAATTTCAGTCAGGTTTTCGAGCTCGTCACAGTACTGAATCTGCACTGCTCAAAGTACAGAATGACATTCTTCTGTCCCTGGATGCAAAAAACCCTGCTCTGCTGGTGATGTTAGACCTCTCAGCAGCTTTTGACACCGTCGACCATCAGGTACTAATCAACCGCTTGTCTCAGCAGGTTGGCCTCCAGGGAGCTGTGCTTGAGTGGTTCAAATCTTACCTGTCTGGGAGAACTTTTTCTGTCATGATAGGCGATCTGTCCTCCTCTTCATCAACCCCTCTGACCTCTGGCGTACCACAGGGATCTATTCTAGGGCCAGTCCTCTTCTCTCTTTACATGCTGCCATTAGGATCAATCATTGCACGTCATAACCTGTCTTTTCACATGTATGCAGACGATTTACAAATCTATCTGCCAGTCACTCCCAACCCCTCACTCAGTTCAAACACTCTTGTCAACTGCTTAAATGACATTAAGCACTGGCTCTCTCAAAACTTCCTCCACCTAAACACAGATAAAACTGAATGCATTTTATTTGGTGCACCTGATGACACCAACAACATCCTTCCCAGTCCCAGTGTTGGTTTTCCCCTCCCCCACTTCAACCCGGTGGTCAGAAATCTTGGAGTGCAGCTTGACTCCAACTTAAAGTTTGATAAACAGATCAGTTCTGTTGTCAAGACCAGCTTTTTCCAGCTCCGTCTGCTCTCCAAAGTCAAGTCATTTCTCAGCCGTGGTGATCTGGAGAAGGCCATCCATGCCTTTGTGACCTCCAGACTTGATTATTGTAATGCTTTATATGTTGGTATTAATCAATCCTCCATCTCCCGTTTACAGCTTGTACAGAACTCTGCCGCGCGCTTTTTGACCAACACACGAAAATATGAACACATCACTCCTGTCCTGTCCTCTCTACACTGGCTCCCGGTTCAGTTCAGGATACAGTTCAAGCTGCTCCTGTTTGTTTTCAAAGCTCTGAATGGACTTGCTCCTCTGTACATCTCAGAACTTTTGAAAGCCCATCAGCCCGGCAGAGATTTACGATCTGCCAGTCAACACCTGCTGGAGGTGCCTCGCTCAAGGTACAAACAATGGGGAGACCGGTCATTTTCTGTTGCCGGCCCAAAAGCCTGGAACAGCCTCCCCCTTGAGCTGCGTGCCACCTCTGATCTGACTCTGTTCAAAACCAGACTGAAGACCCACTTGTTCAAAAAAGCTTTCAGTGTGTAACTTTTATTACTTTTGGTATTTTAGTATGTAGCATTTTTTATTTCCATTGCCTTTTTATTTCCACTTGTTCAAAAAAGCTTTCAGTGTGTAACTTTTATTACTTTTGGTATTTTAGTATGTAGCATTTTTATTTCCATTGCCTTCTTTTATTGCTGTTGTTTCTTATTCTATTTTCATTGATTTATTGTTCCAGTTTATTCATCTTTTTATCCTGTTAAGCACCTTGGTCAATGCAAGGCATTGTAGGAAGGTGCTATACAAATAAAGTTTATTATTATTATTATTATTATTATTATTATTATTTAGATTTTAGGTGAGGAATATTTGAATTGTAAATCTTGCAAGTAGCTATGGAACAGCTTTTATTTTTACCTCTGAATATGGTAGATATATTGACATATTGGGCAGCTGTGGCTGAGTGGTTAGAGCAGTTGTCTTCCAATGCAAGAGTTGGGGGTTCAATTCTACCAACAGTCACATGCCGAAGTGTCCCTGGGCAAGACACTGAATGAACCCCTCATTCCCTCCGATGTGTGTCCCATCAGTGTATGAATGTGATAAAGCTCTTGTTATTATTTGTAGAGATCTAGTAGAGTGCTGTATGAATGGGTAAATGAGGACACAGATTGCGTTGTAAAGAGCTTTGAGTATCTTGACATGATAGAAAAGTGCTATAAGTTCAGTCAATTTATATTACATCACAATGTTTCACAGTGGCTTTATTTTAAAACTGCTGCTGTAAAATCATAGATCAAGTGATCAGCTATCGTAATGCCAATTAGATCTTAAAAAAGACATTGATCAGGACCCTAGATTATTGGCCTTGGATTTGCCTACTTTATAGTTATATTGCTTTTAAAAACAGGAATGGTTTAAAGCATGCATAAAGCTTCCTTAGCAAGGCTGTGGTGGTTTTACAGGGTTTTTCACATACTTATGTCAGAGTTGTCACAAATATGAAATGGGACTTGCCATACTGTTACATTTCAATTGGTCTCTCGGTGCAACATACTTGCTATGGGAATTGCGCCCCCGCGCGATTGCCAAAAGGAATATACTCACGCCTTAACGGCTAGGTGTGTCACTGCCGTGACAGAGGCCCCGCCCTCTGGGTACTTAAGTGGCTTGCGCCCTTCCATCTTTCTCTTTTTTGCCCTTCCCCTCGCTTAAACCTGAAATACCTCTTTGCGGGACTTCTCTGTTGCTTCATCGCTCAACCAGAGGTGAGCTTGCTCCCTACAATGAGCGCACAGAGAATTATTCCTGCGTACTGCTGGGCTAGCGAAAGCTAGTCCGGCACTTTTCTCTTAACCCCGAAGTATTTTCTTCTCCTCTCTCTACAGGTTGCTTCGCTCGACGGCGCTAACTACATCACAAAAAAAGCTACCTCGCTAACTCCTAGCGAGCTAGCCAGCGAAAGCGACGCGACGGAGGAGACATTTCAAGAAAAAAGAAAGAAGATTCTGGAAGGACTCGCTCGCCTCATCTCGGACATGCCTCCGGAGAAAGGAAAACGAAAGGCGAGACTTCCAAGGAAAACCAACGGGACGGCAAGCCCAACTTTGCGCGCATGTCCCAGCAGATGTGGCTTTTCCCTCGCAGCAACGGACACCCACGAGGCCTGTCCAGTCTGCTTGGGTATGCTTCATGCAAAATCAGCACTGGATGCACCCGACTTTTGCCCACACTGCAACCTCATGGTGGATGCGGTGCTGCAGCATCAGGTTGACCTCGTCGCCAAAGCCATGAGCTCTTCAGCGACACCAGCCGATGCGGACACCACGGAGCCCTTCACTCCCACACCGGAGTTGGAGAACATGGCTTTACATGACAGCACACGTGTCGAATGGGGCGACAGCCCTGACGGGCTAGCTCCCATTGTGGACCTAACAGTCGAATTCGACACCCGGGGCATGATGAACGAGGATGAGATCTCGATTTCAGCCTCGGGCGAATTTTCAACGGAGGAGGAGGACGACGTGGAACTGGAGGATCAAGGTGAAGACCTCTCCCAGACCCAAGTACCTATGCTCCCAGGAAACTGAATTTTCCATCCCTGCTCTGTTCGACTTGTGCCACAGAGAAGCGGACGCGCTACACATCCCATGGCCTGAACCTCCGCCTCGCCAACAGGTCACGAGGCTGGCAGGAAACTATTTTTACTCGAAGCAGCAGGCCACCACGAGGCAAAAGATGCCCGTGTTCCCGGACTTTCTGACAGAACTAACGCGCACCTGGACTCAGCCACGAGCCCCTATGCTTCTCCCCCTCTCACAGTTCCTCGACGTGGATGGGATGGATGAAGTGGGAATAGCTAACGTGCCTCAGATCGAGGACACACTAGCGTCTCACCTGGCTCCTAAATAATCAGGAACAAAACCAACTCTTCCCAACAATGCTTGTCGAACGTCAGCGTCTCTTCTCGAGAAATGCTACAGGACTCAGGGACTCGTGGCATGCGCCATGAACGCATCCGCGTTAATGCAGGCTTACCTAGCTGAAAAGCTTCAACAACTCCAAACAACAACGGACAAGCAGGCGGCTGCCAACTTGCTGGATGAAGCCCGCAGAGCAACAGACTTTGTACTCCGTATCAATCAATCAATCAATCACCTTTATTTAACCAGGTAGAGCCCGTTGAGATCGAGATCTCTTTTACAAGGGTGACCTGGTCAAGTGGTCAGCAGCACACGTCACATTGGCAATAGGCATTTGCACTTATCAAAAAGAAAATAAAGAAAACTACAATCACAGTAAACAGATGTTGACAGTTCAAAACCAAAAGGATATGACAGATTTCTATATACATTATATACAAAACAAGCAGACAAAAAAACCCAACAATGACATGTATATTGGATAAGTAGTGGTTAGAATGATGGAGACAGCTGCTGTTGCACAGGGCAAGGGGATGGCGGAAGTGGTCATTGCGATCCGCCACCTCTGGATGACACCGACGGATCTCCCGGAGGGACAGAAGGTGCCTTTTCTCCACCACTCGATAGAGCCGGCGGGATTATTTGGTAAAGCTTTGGAGCAAATTCAGACCAAGCTGGACCAAAGACGCAGACAGGCGGAAGCTCTCCGGGTGGGCATTCCCCGGAGAAGCTTCGCCCCCCCAAGGGAGTCTGCTGGTAGCAGACCTGCGCAGTCTCGGCACCACTCGGCAACCCGTGCCCCACCGCAGAAGCGGCCAGCATACGAGGAGGAGCCCAGGCAAAGACCCCCACAGGGCCCACCTCGTACCGAGCACGCATGGAGCAAAAACAGGTTTGTCCCCCGCCAGGCGACCAAGCACAGGGCCTCCTTGGCGAATCGTGACAACAGACAGAAACGTGCCTGATGAACCAGGTCCATGTTTTCACATTACAGGGTCACCCGCCCACGTGGTAACGGGAATGATCCCTTCATGTCCAGACTTTGCTTGTAACACAGTACAATCAAGTGGTTTATTTACAGCATGCACAAATCATGATTTTTCTGCTGTGAGTGACATAAAACATGTACGTCATTGCACACAAGCACGAATAAAGTTCATGAAACAGCTCCTCTGTTTTATTGACCAAAAAACAACAACAACAACACAAATCAGGTCTTTCTGACCTGGAAGCCGTCATAAAGAGAGAGGGCCTTTTTCCCCCTCTCTCTCACGGCCCACGGGGTATTAGCATAATTGATAAACCCTAGCAGAGTGCCTCTGTAATGAGAAGACACAGAGGCGTCTGCGACCCCCCCCCCACACACACACACCTTTCAGGAAGACAGGTGGAGAGGGTCACGTGCTCAAACCCTGGTTCCATTGTGAACAATGGGAGAGCCAATACATTAACCAGACGATCACGTGACATGTCCGCACCTCATAGAGGCGAGCGGACAGAGTTTGACAATGGGGGGCTACATCAGACGCCCTCAGGTAGCCACATTCACACCTCCACAACAATGACTGTGTTCAGCCTGTTGTGGATGAAAACATGTCAGAGCCGAATCAGATTTCTCTTCCTGTTTTCCAAGAGAGACTGAGCTCTTTATCATCAAATAATCTAAAGTCTGCCAAACCAAAAAGAACACCCCCACGCTCTCACGGGGCAGCTGATCCTTTATCATTAATGAGGACATGCAATGCCCGAGCAGTACTCAGACAGCACGTATCCTCCCGTTGCGTGCTGATCCAAAACTGCTTTCAAAAATAATTCCCCCAGAGGGGCACACGGACCTCGGTCGGTTTACCTGATGCCAACGCTCCATTAAAGCCAAGGACCAGTAAACTGGACCATCCCAGGGAACGGATTGGAGTTAGGAGATCTGCTCGTTTACATAACTCGCAGCCTCACAACAGGACTCCAAATTTGGAAAAGGAAAATACATTTTCCGCTCCAAACCTGTCAAATAAAGTTGACAGGGTATATCTGCCCTCAATTAACCCTGAGCATGGTAACTTGGGAGCACACCAGCAGGGAGGCCTTCCCAATCTGGTTGACCCCCAGGGGTTAACAACCTCTGTGTCACCAGAAGGGGCAATACAACCACTTAGGCCAGGAACTGCCAAAAGCCTCAGCTTGTTGGCTGAAAAGAACAGGTTGATGGTGTCAGGCTTGCCAGAAAATGTGGTATTGACCATACAAAATGCCCGTGCTGGTTCAACACAATCTTTATACGCACAAAAGTGGCGCATTTTTGAAGCCTGGTGCTCAGAAAGAAATATTATTTCTTATGCATGTGACTTGGCTCAAATCCTGACTTTCCTTCAGGATTTACTGGAAAAAGGTCGTTCTTATTCAACAACTAAAGTTTTCCTATCAGCGATTTCAGCCTGTCACGAAGGTTGCGGATACAAGACACCCGGAGCACATCCAATCATAATAAAATTTATGAGGGGTGTCCTTCGGACTAAACCACCTGCAGAACCCTGACCCCTGGTTTGGATCTTGGCCTGGTCCTGGGGGCTCTTTGTGGCCCTCTATTCGAGCCTCTGAGAAGGGTTAAGATAGATTTACTATCTTATAAAACTGCTCTACTCCTGGCACTTTACTCTGCGAAACACGTGGGTGACCTCCATGCATTGTCTGTACATCCAATGTGTACCAGATTTGCCCCTGACGGGTCAAAGGTCACACTAAGGCCTAATCCCACATACACTCCCAAGGTCTTGACTCTGAACCATAGGAGTCTAGATTTTGATCTCTCCTCCTTTCCACCTGCCCCTGTCATCACTCAGGAACAGGAAAGGCTACAGGCTCTCTGCCCAGTGAGGGCTTTACGCACCTACATGCAGAGAACAGCCGAATGGAGGAAAACAAACCAACTGTTTGTCTGCTTTGCAGCACCTGCTACCGGGAGAGCCCTATCAAAACAACGCCTCTCACATTGGGTGACTGAGGCCATTAAAAGGGCCTACAGTAGCAAAGGTCAACAGGTACCCTCTGGAGTGCATGCTCACTCCACTAGGGGCTTGGCCACTTCCTGGTCATTATTTAAGGGTGTGCCAGTCGCAGACATCTGTGCTACTGCGAATTGGAGCTCATTAAATACTTTTGCAAAGCATTACAGTTTGGATGTTACTGCAGGTGACGTCACTCAGGCTGTCCTTTCTAACACACAGTAGAAAGTAGCCTTGAGGTGCCTGTTGGTCAAAGGCAGACGTTCACTCTAGCATGCATTTTACTGAGCATTTCAAGGGCGTGAATGGATTACGTTCCCATAGCAAGTATGTTGCACCGAGAGACCAACTGAAAGGGAACTGAAAGTTATGCACCATAACTCATGTTCCCTGAAGGAAGGGAACGAGGTGCAACATAGCTGGCCCTTTTCAATGCTGAAAGCTCGGTGAAGTGCAACTTTGGAGAAAGATGGAGGGGCGCAAGCCGCTTAAGTACCCAGAGGGCGGGGCCTCTGGCGGCAGTGACGCCCCTAGCCGTTAAGGCGTGAGTATATTCCTTCAGGTAATCGCGCGGGGGCGCAATTCCCATAGCAAGTATGTTGCACCTCGTTCCCTTCCTTCAGGGAACATGAGTTGTGGTGCATAACTTTCAGGTTTCATACCTAGTGTGGGAGCTCTGCCCAGCCAGCTCCCAGCAGCCTCATCTGAGCACCAATGAGCAGCACCTGAAGTTCATCGGCTTGATGAGCAAGAGGAGCATGAATGGCTTCAGAGAACATTCAGCGGGAACTGGAGATTTTACCTGTCAATGATAGTTCTGTTCGAGTCATTTACTTTTGAGGTAAATTGATTTGTAACAAATTGTATATTCCTCCGTGCTTTCAGATAATCCCTGATGTCCTCCTGTCCCCTGGAGTCTCCTCTGTGGACCTTGAGCTCTCCTGTGCCTCATCGGCTGCCTCCACACCTTCCTACCACTTGCCTGGAACTTTTGTCCTAACGTGCACCTTCTTCACCCTGGAACCATTGGATCAGCTTCCCCAGCAAATGACTCCTACCATCAACTAATAATCATTAACTGGTGATTTTTTCACTTTTGTAAAGAAACACTGTAAACGTATTAGTGTCTTGGTATCTGTTCTCTTTGGTCCTTGTATCTATGTATAGCTGCAATCATTACACCTAGGTTACAATCGTTTTGGTGACAACACCTAGATTTCACACATGATACTCACAGCCTGATGTGGTCTGAGACAGTCCTGCCTGACTGAGGGTACATATAGGGTGGGGGTATATTGTATTAGTGAGTGTAGGGAGAGCACCATATTGCAGCATTATGGTTTTCTTCACGCTGATGGAGGTTTTGTTAATTTGCTGTAATCCAGACTATTTTAATAGGATGTGTAGGTCATGGACAGTGAGGTCCTCATGTTTTATGAAGGGACCATTGTTATAGTGTAAGTAATACGAAGAGCTTGTTGATGCCCTTTCACATCTCCACACACTTTTAGAAATAAACACTGCCCAACAAAGCTGATTCTTTAAAGTTTTTTTTTTCAATTCTCTCATGCTCGTGTTGTATTTCCAACTGATCTTGAATGTTAAGTATACGAGTACTGAAACCTAGTATTTCATGGAGGTGCTTTGCTTTACAATTGAACAGCCTGGAGAAAATGTTTGTGATTGGAGTCCCTAAACTGTCCCCAGTGGCTTAAGAGCAGTTGATAATTGTGAGCGGGATAGATGTGTATATCAAATAGTTTACAAAATGAAGCCAGCTGTGTTTCCCCAGCATACTGTGGCTTCCTGACACGCACCATTAAACCTTATTAGCTACTTCCTTAATCTGAGATCCTCCTCACCCCATCTTCCACCCCGCATATTAACATTTTTCTGTGCCTCCAACTGGAAATTATTTGCTTTATTGTAGAGTGTCAACCTCTCATTTTAGTTTTTTGACGCAACATAATTGGCACTTTAGAATCTAATCATGGACAAGAGCTATGTGATTGTGGTCTTTTATGCACAAATCTCAGCAGAATGTTGATCACTTTGTTCTGTCTTCATCCCTTCGGTGTTGCTGCATTTGTTTTCTGATGTCTCCGTCAGTTGGGGTGTCTTCTTCCACCGGTCCTCTCTTCATCGTGCCGCTCACAAGCCATTAGCTCTGAAATGACTCATAAAGAATCAATTGAAAATTATCTCAATAGAAAGTGAATATCAGAGGGGAAGCTGGATGGCTCGTGAACAGATGTCAGAATACACTTTGCATGTTGCACGCATTATTGTTTTATGCTGACATTACCAGCATGAAAGAATTCTGGAGATAATTGCTGGTACATTTAAATGGGACAGCAATTTCTTAAAATGCAAACAGAAGAAAACAAACTGCAAGTTAAAAAAAAAGGGCAAATACTTCAAGAGGTTGACGGCGGCACACAGCTTGTACAAAATGTAAAAAAGAAAACATGGCAGGCGCAAATGTAAATGATATACTGTATTTGTAATACATTTATTTTATTAAACTGAAGATAAAAAATGTGAAGCTGAGGAATAAAAGTACTAATGTAATCTAAACTTGTGGTTATTACTTTTTGTATTTTCCATTCAACCTTTATTTATACAGGTTAGTCTCATTGAGTGATGAGGACTCATTTTCAAGAGAGACCTGTTTTCTTTGAGTGGATTCAAGTGGAAATGCATGATTTATGTAAGTGTGGGTTTAGATTGTGTGTGTGTGTTGATGCATTTAGAGGAAATGTAATTATTTAGCAAATAATAGCATTTTACATGGACTGATAATGAGTTTAAGAATACAGGA
>JBBPBX010008471.1:25721-62445 GCA_038048925.1 Garcialebias charrua | reverse complement strand
ATCTTTATTTACGTACATAAGAATCAACACCGATTCAATAGCTACAGGTAGTCCTCGATTTACGACGGCCTCGACTTACAACGTTTCGGGGTTACGACACGTATCTCCATTAAAAATAAAAAATAAAACATAAATACTGTATATGTGTACTGTATTTTTATTTTATTTTATTTTGAAGCCGATTTTCGCAGTTTCCTGCAGTTTCCGGTTTCCCGTTTTGCTAGCTGTGGAGGCTAAAGCTGCCTGTACTCTCTACAAAAGCTATGTCTGGTCCTCTGGACATTCAAAAAACAAAACAAAACTTGTTGGAGCAAGCTGGACAGGCATCAGCTGTGGAAAAGTAGCTGCTTTATGGACGGCAATTTTACAACGTAAACAAATGGAGAATCCGGAGGGAGGGAGAGAGAAACTGAGGAAATGGCTTCACTAGCAGTCCAGAGTAAGAAATTAACTCTTTTTTCCCCCTTCATTATAAAGGGGGAAGGGGGCTCCGAAATGTATGTGTTTTTTTATAATTATGTAGGGTAATGTTAGGATAGGCTAAGTGCTTGGTAAAATACAGTCCTGTACATATAAGGTGCAGTTTGGACGTATGTTTCGAGTTACGCCAAAATCCGCTTTACGGCGCCACATAGGAACGGAACGCCGTCATAAGTCGGGGACTACCTGTATTCCAGAGAGCATGACACAAGTTGAAGCATGACCAACAGCTCTCCTTGTATGAACAGAGCAGCGTCCCCCCACCCCCACAATTCGACAACTGCCGGCACTAGCCTAGCGGCACACAATACAGACGTGCTAGCTAAGATGCTACAGACATAGTGCTCTACTTCTCTCACGCATCTTAACTTCCACCCCCAACCTGGTCAGCAATTGCCAGGCACTAACGTAGCACTATGCTAACGTGCAACAGAGAGGTGTCTTCCCCTCCTCCCCCGCCCCGTAAGTGACGAACGTCCTGCCAAGCCAAGTGACTTAAGGGGTAACACTGCATGCGGTGTGGTGAGTTGTTGAAGGTAACAAGGAAAACCCGGAGTGGACTTTTAGTGGTTTGAGTATTCTCCTATTAATCAAGTGGAATGGATTCATATATGAAGAAATAGAAACAGCGCTGGGTGAACTAATACAGTATCTAATGGTAACTGTGGAGGGGTCCAAATTAGGGATGGGGCCAATCCGATATCTGTATCGTTATCCAATTCCAGCATAATTTACGTATCAGATTTTTCCGATCCAACCTGCAGAGATTTCATGTCCATCTCTGCTAAAATGCCTCCAGATGTGATTCCCGGCAAGCTGCTTCGCAGGTTGGCTTCAAACTATGGAATGGATTTCCTGAACGGAGGCGTGTCTCATGAAATCCAGAGTATTAAGACCCACCTCACATTCAGGAAATCCATTTATAATAATAATAATAATAATGAATTCAATTTATAATGCACTTTTCATTAATAAAAATCTCAAAGTGCTACAATGTGTAACAAGGTAAAGGTAAAAAATAAAACAAGTGATAAAATCAAATAAAATCAATAATAATATCGACTAAGATCAAAGATAAAATCATGTAGATTTAGGCTTGCTTAAAAAATAAATAAAATAAAACAAGTGATAAAATCAAGTAAAATCAATAATGATATCAGCTAAGATCAAAGATAAAATCATGTGGAGGCAGAATAGGCTTGCTTAAAAAGAAAGGTCTTTATGCTGCTTTTAAAGTCAACCAGTGACTGTGGAGCTCTCAGGTCGTCAGGGAGGGAGTTCCACAGGCGGGGGGCAGCCACACAGAATGCTCGGTCTCCCATGGTCCTCAATTTGGTCCGAGGAATATGAAGGAAATTACTGTTCTGTGATCGTAGAGACCGGGTGGATGAATATGGTGCAAGAATGTCCTTTAGATAGTCAGGTGAAGTTCCGTGCAAGCATTGATGGGTAATGAGAGCAGTTTTGTACTGAATTCTGTAGGTGACAGGAAGCCAATGGAGGTTATGGAGAATGGGTGTAATATGATCAAATTTGCGAACTCTCAACAGAATCCTAGCTGCACTGTTTTGAATATATTGAAGCTTCTGAATGTTTTTGCCAGGGATACCAATAAACAGGGAGTTGCAGTAGTCGAGCCTGGAGGAGACAAAGGCATGGACGAGTTTCTCAGCATCAGAAAAAGTCAGAGATGGGCGAAGTCTGGAGATGTTTCGAAGATGGAAGAAGCAGGTTTTAAACAGATGCTTAATGTGATTTTCAAATGTGAGATGAGAGTCCATTTTTATTCCAAGATTTGTAACAGAGGTGGAGAGGGGGATGTCTTGACCAGAGAAGGAGATTGTTGTTAAAGTTGATGTTTGTACCTGGTGAGGGGTGCCAATCAATATGGCCTCGGTCTTGGAGCAGTTCAGTTGAAGAAAGTTTTGATTCATCCATGCCTTTATTTCCTCCAGGCAGGCAGAGAGAGCAGTGAGTGCAGTGAGAGCAGTGAGTGAAGATGGAGATAGGGATGATGATGATGCTCCAGTCCTGATGTAAAGTTGTGTGTCGTCGGCATAGCAGTGAAAGGAAATGTTGAACTGATTAATAATTTGACCCAAAGGCAGCATGTAAAGGGAAAACAGCAGGGGCCCCAGAACTGACCCCTGAGGTACACCACAGGAGACACCGACTGTCTGGGAAGTGGCATTGCCAAGACTGACACATTCCAGCCTATTGGAGAGGAAAGATCTGAACCAGTCCAGGACAGTGTCACAGAGACCGACCTCCACATGAAGCCGGTGGAGGAGGATACTATGGTCCACAGTGTCGAAGGCTGCAGTGAGGTCATTTCATTATTTGCAGCCAGCTATAACATGAGGAAATCATAAGGACTGAGCAACACTGTTGCTAACGGCTAACCAACTTTTCATTGAAACATGTCCGCTGTGTGGAAGTATTTTACACTAAACACCACAAAGCAAGACGGCAATGTGCAATGTCTGCAGAGCCACTGTACCGAGAGGAGGAAGCTCCATCACGAAATTCAATACAACAAACAAACATAGCACCACATTACACCGTGGTAAAGTTAGTTTTACGTTGGACTTTCGAGCTCCGTGGCTTCAGCGATGTGTTCTTCTCATTCAGTCTGAAGTAGGCAGTCTGATTTCGGTCAGCCACGCTTAGTCTGCCCGTCTCACCGCTGAAGCCCCGGAGCTCTGATGTTCACCGAGAAGTTGCTAAACTTCATTTTAATTTATGACCAACAGCTATCAGTTGTAAAAAGTGAATGATTTCACAGCTTGAGACTTGCAGCCAAGATATAGTTTAACCTCCAGGAGATATTTATCAGTACAGCAATAGAAAATCATTTTAAAAAACAGATTAATTGAAAAATACACGAAAATTAAATAAAAAATATGAAACAAAAGTGATGTAAAATACTAAAAACAAGAACATGTCTGTGTTGGTTTATGCCATGAACTTAGCAGATGTTTAAAACCATTTGATCTAGGGATGCACAATATCGGCATGGTATTGGTATCGGCCGACATTAGCGTTAAATTTAAATATTGGACATCGGCCAATCCATTAAAATAACTCGCCGATATAAAAGGCGCTGGTTTTGCCTGCAGCAGCAGCAAAACATGATGATGTCACCTGTGCCATACCCAAATTCAAAATGTCAGCGGTGTGGAAGTTTTCTTTTTCGTTGGTGAGGATGTTGGATTCCGAAGATTTATGGACTATGTATAACCTCGCTACATCGTCCTCAGTCAGAGATATTTTTTCCGACATATCATTACTCGAGTTACAAGCCGTCATTTCCGACGTTATTGAGAAGCTAATAGCCGATAGCACGACTTGTTGGGTGAGTTTTACCACAGATATTTTGACGTCGTGTTAGCCCCGTTAGCATGATTAGTGTTACGGCACAATGGATAGACAAAAACTTTGAACTTAAAAAGTCTGTCCTTCATGCACAGGAGTGCAAAGGATCCCACAAGCCTCCACAAGTGAGACAGCATCACAGGTGACTGATGCTAATAAATAACATTTAACACTTTCATTTAATAGAAGTTAAAGTGCTATGCATATCATATGGCTGTTACTGAATATATGTCACCAGCTCTTACAGCTGTTGCACAATTTTTGTATCAAATAAGCTTAAACAAGAGGCTATGTTCAGACAAAGGAATGTATATACAATATCAGTAGCGGCATCGGTTATCGGCCAAATTAAGTTTCAACATACCGGACAGCTGCCAAAAATCCAATATCGTGCATCCCTAATTTGATCACTTTAATATCCACTTTAAAGTTAGGAATTAAAAAAAACACGTTTTGTGTTAGCAGGATTTAATTCTAACTTTGAACTTATCCAACACTAATAAAACTTACCTCACATGTGTGCATATATTTATACAAACTGTACTTGAGAGGAGATTATTACAGCCTCATATGAAATCAATAACGATGATGATACTGTACTGGAACGGCATCGGACAATATCCAGATTTAGGTATCGGGATTGGATTGGATTTTTTTTTTAAGTGGATCGGTGCATCCCAAGTCCAAATTAATATTTTTAAATGTGAGGGGGACACGTCCCCTTCATTTGGTAAATGGAGCTTACTTATATAGCGCTTTCCAGCCCCCTTGGGGCCCTAAAGCGCTTCACAGTACCAACCATCCACCCATTCATACACACATTCATACACCGGTAGCGGTAGACTGCCATGCAAGGCGCTGCCTGTCCTACCGGGAGCAACTCGGGGTTTAGTGTCTTGCCCAGGGACACAACGAGGTATGCCGTGACCGGGGATCGAACCAGTGACCTTCCGGTCCTGAGCCGGCTGCCCTGCCTCTACACCATCTCGGCCCCACATTTATGATAAATGTGACATCTATGCTTAAAAGTATAATTTTCTCATGTGATTGAAGTGGCTGAAGCTTAGTCTATAGTGGTGAAGGTCACCAGTGGCCACCCACTGGTTCCACCGTTGGACTTTGTGGTGGATTAAATTGCTCCCTTGGCTTGACAGGATCCGTCACTTTATTCATCTACAGTGTAACTCCTACTCTCTTGAATGTCTTACATCAAAAATGTTAATCATCATCTTATCTTGAAAACTTAACTCACTATTTTGATCTCTCAGCGAAGGGAGGGCATCGGCGTACCGCTTGTTTATCTGTCCTTTGTTTTGAGGTTCGATATAGGCGACTGGTGCAGGTCTCGAAGAACAAAACTATCAACGTCCACGTGAACGGAGCTAAAATCAATATCTTGTCACCATTAGCACGTTCTTGTTCGTCTCCAACACCGTACAGGTATTAGAACCGCTGTTGATTCCTCAAGCTCTTTCCATTGCTTCTGGAAAAGGTGCTCTCTTTTATAGACCTTCGAGTTAGTCCCTCAATCACAAACGGCTTAATAATGTCATTTATATGCCTATTAAATTGCTTTAGATGTTAAATCATTTTCTATATTTTGATTCGACGGGGAAGACGAGAGGAGAAAAAGAAGTGGGGAAACAAGAGGAATTAAATTAGAGAGGAAACAGCAGGGGGGGAGTGAAATGGAATATGGTGCAGCAAAGTAATGAGGGGCATTATGTGAAGTGAAAGGTTTAAAATGGAAGAGAGGCATGCCGGATGAGGGGAGAAACGACAAACGGACCACGATTTTGGTGATCTCGGATTGTGTCAGCAAATCGATACATAATCGCAGGTACGTAATATTTTAACATCTCATCAAGACTGCTTCAACGTTTCATGATCGCATGAAGCTCAATGTGATTTAAAAAAAACCTTCTCTAACATAAAGCCTGTTAGTCATTACCCGTCAGAATAATACCATAAAAACTCTTACCGGTACTGGTAATGGTTAGGTATGTACTGGTAATGGTTAAGTTTAGGGTTAGGCATGTACTGGTAATGTTTAGGGTTAGGGTTAGGTATGTACTGTAATTGTTCAGTTTGGGTTAGGTATGTACTGGTAATGGTTAGGTTTAGGGTCAGGTATGTACTGGTAATGTTTAGGGTCAGGTTTAGTGGTTAGGTTTAGGGTTAGGTATGTACTGGTAATGGTTAGGGTTAGATATGTCCTGGTACTTTTGGTTTTTACTCCCTATTCTTTGACTCACAAAGCCTACAAACTACACCAACAATAAACAGTTCAACAGAACTATGAACATATTTTTATACATGTTTTACAAAGCGTGTCTGTCACAGTCCGCGGTGCTTAATTTTAGCCGTCTTTGATTGGTGACGTTCACCAAGAGGCAGATTTACAAACATGAAACTGTTTTATATGCAGGGATATGACACGTTCTACCCAAAATAGATGCAGGGTCTCAGTTTGCATGTTAAGTGTTTGCAAAGTCTGTGATTATTGCATCCAAGCCTAATTTATGCTCATTTCTTTCCATCTTCTCTTTGTTAATGCCGTCTTCTGGGATCAGCTTCGTGAATCCTAACAAAACAACAAAGCCGTCTAGTTTTAAGTATCCAGGCTTTTCATTTTTATTGCCGGTTTGATTCCTTTTCCTTTGTGGTTTCATTTGTTATTGTCCATCACAACTATAAGTCCCGAGATCAAACTTTGCTGGGCGATAGTCTCTGAAATTATTGCGATAAATGAAAATATTGTTTGAAATTTTACATGGTAGTCCTCGGGTTACAACGGTCTCGAGTTACGACGTTTAGTGGTTACAGCGCATCTCCCATAAAAAAAAATAAAAATATATATTTTGAAAAGCCGAGTTACGCAGTTTCCGGTTTTACGTCGTAAACGTAGCAGCGGAGGAATACTGCACTGTACTCTCTAAAAAAAAGCTAAGTCTGGTCCTCTGGACATTCAAAAAACAAAACAAAACTGTACTGTGAATGCGGTTTTACGTTGTAAACGAATAGAGAATACGGAGGTTGGATCGAGCTGGACGGCGGTTTTATGTCGTAAACGAATAGAGAATACAGAGGATGGACCGAGGTGTACGGTGTCACCAGCATCCAAGAAGGCTATTAACAGTTTTTCCCCTTCATTATGGCTCCCAAACGCATGTGTTTTTTGACAATTATGTAAGGTACCGTGTTAGGATAGGCTAAGTGCTTAGTAATACTGTACTGTACTGTACATGTATGTGGTGCAGTATGTCCGTATATTTTGACTTGCGTCGAAAATCGGTTTAAGATACCGCGTAGGAACGGATCTACGTTGTAAGTCGAGGACTACCTGTAATTAATAATTGTTGTCAAATGTAAGGAGAAATGTAGGTTAATTTTTTGAGTGTAGTACCTTTTTTGACCACCAGATGGTAGTATAAGACAAAGGATGGACATTGAGGGAGCGAGCTACGTGTCTTTTTAAGAAAAATGGGAGGGAGGCCCCCTTGACATGACATGGGCTGTCTTTTTTTGGTTCACAAAATTGCGGACGCTCGATGTGGTTTGAGCTCTTTAGCATTTTTCACACAAAGCTTTTAATTTAAAAAAAAAATCAGTAAACAAGTTCTCGGCTTCTTTTTGCAGAGAAAAAACTTTTTATACGAAGACACAGGTTTCATCTGTGAACTTTGGAGCTTCGACAAGACGGAGGTTTTTTACCCAAGGTCAGCCTTTTAGCTTAGCTTCTCAGCTTAGCTGCTTTTAACGACCCAAAAACGTGATTTTGGACGGTTAAAATGGATTTTAAATAGAAAAGAGAAAGGGAGGAGTCAGTGAAGGGCACCGGAGTTGAGCCTTTTGTCATCCAGTGTCTTTAGTAGAAAGAAGAGAGACAGGAAGAAACGATAAAGCCGATAAATGAAAAAGAGGTTGATAATTTTAGTTTATAAAGTGATTAATTGATTTATTGTTTATCGCGACAGGCCTAATCCCATCTACTTATTAGTCCATAAAACCTCAACCATTCATGCTCTCTGCGCCTTACTCCTGGCATTTATAGAGATTATTTTCATCTCAGTTTGAAAATTAAACTACCCAGGTGACAAGCAAGAAATTTACAAATGTTGAAGAACCATTGAATGTCAATGTTACAGAGGGACATGAAGATTTTTTAGCTTGGCTAAAAACTTTTTCAAAATACTTTAAACAGCTAAGAGAAAAAAGTTAAAAGAGCTGGAAGTTTATTGGCGACAGGATCAAATAAACCCAAACAGACAGAAAAAAAACAACGTAAAAACGGCTCCATTGCTGTTTTGGTTTCAAGACCACAAACCGAGTTTGCCTGCATAAAAAAAGCTACATCATCGTTTCTCAAAGGTTTTGTATCTGGAGTCCACAACAATAAAAACTGAGTTTTGAATACTTTTTTTATTCTTTTGAAAATAATATAATCTCAGGTTTCCATATAAAAAGAAAAAATAATCACATGTGAACGTATGCCTGTCATGATAACAATGTGATGTATCCAAGCTGAAGACCAAGATCTTATAGTCATGGTTCGCCACGGATTGGCTTTGTAGAGGGAGGTGGTTTGGGTAAAAGAATGGTAAAAAAGATTTGGTGCTCATCTTTCTTCAAACAATAATTTACAGACACGCATCTTAAACTCTTAAAGAAATACAATAAAAAGACCTCAGGCACTCAAAGGCCGTACGTTATTGCAAGAAACAATTCCCCTCAAATAACCCTTTTTATTATAGCAATTACTTGCTCGTCTCTATTTTTAAGTAGCATTTTATTTGACTTTTTGAGTTCCATTTGGAAATACAATGGCTGGATAAACAAGAAGCATGAAAACAGGTTCTGTGTTGAAATTATTCTGTACATTTTGATAATACACTTTGCTATTTCCAAAGGTCACAACGGTCTGTTTACGGTAGTAGCAACATGGAAATAGCTTTTCTTTGTGGAAAAATAAATTTGAACTTAAACTTTACTACAGGTAGTCCTCAGGTTACGACGGTCTTGAGTTACAACGTTTCGTGGTTACGGCGCATCTCCCATAAAAATTTAAAAATGAAAAAAATGAAAAAAAGTATATTTTGAAAAGCCAAGTTACGCAGTTTCCGGTTTCCGGTTTTACGTCGTAAACGTAGCGGCGGAGGAATACTGCACTGTACTCTCTAAAAAAGCTAAGTCTGGGCCACTGGATATTCAAAAAACAAAACAAAACTGTACTGTGAACGCGGTTTTACGTCGTAAACGAATAGAGAATACGGCCGATGGACGGAGGAATACGGCGTCACCAGCATCCCAGTAGGCCATTAACTCTTTTTTTCCCTTCATTATGGCTCCCAAACGTATGTGTTTTTTGATAATTATGTAGAGTACTGTACTGTGTTAGGATAGGCTAAGTGCTTGGTAATACAGTACTGTACATGCATATGGTGCAGTATGTACGTATATTTCGACTTACGTCGAAAATTGGTTTACGCCGCCGCATAGGAACGGATCTACGTCGTAAGTCGAGGACTACCTGTACTTTAAATACCTACTAGATATTTGGAAAATACATGGTGTATACACCAGTGTTGTAGTCAAGACCACCTAACCTGAAACAAAGTCAAGACCAGAGTGTACCAAGACAAGACCCAAGACTTTTGGCGTCTGAGGCCAAGACCAAGGAAGGGCAAGACCAAAACAAGACCAAGACCTCAAGTCTTGGAGCTCAAACTTTTCACAGATTATCTGACATAAAAATATTATTAGTTTATTATTAGTCATAGTTTATTATTATTATTAAATTTGTGTTTTAGACTGCTTATGGCCAGCAAATCTTTTCTGACCCAAAGGGCTACAGCAAAAAGCCGCTCCCCTCTCTTCCATGTACTGCGTACTGGCACTGCATCTTTTAGTGGTGCGCAGTCCCGAACCGTACCGGCTTCCTTTCACCCCTGGTTGCAACATTACGTTCTGTTGTCTGTATTGTTCTGTTGGTACAGAACCACGTGCAAGTGAAAGGGGGTGGGTGTGACAGCGGCAACAAAAACATGTATTTAGCAATGAGTCACGTTATCGCTTGGATTTGAATCAGTCCATTTTGCATCCATTAAAAACAAAGATGTTAACAAATGAACTGGACAATATTCTGGCAATTTAGGAATATTTACACAGTTGTGATCTTGACTGGTCTTGAAATAAAATCCAGAGTCCTCAATGTCCGAGACCGAGACCAAATGAGATAGATGGTAAATGGTAAATGGAGCTTATTTATATAGCGCTTTCCAGCCCCCTGTGAGGAGCCCCAAAGCGCTTTACAATACCAGCCATCCACCCATTCATTCAGACATTCATACACCGGTAATGGTAGCCTGCCTTGCAAGGCGCCATCCAGACCTACCGGGAGCAACTCGGGGTTAAGTGTAGAGTCCAAGACAAGACCAAGACCATCAAAAAGTGGTCTTGAAACCAGATTCAACTGTGAATTTTGGAGCTTCGACAAGACGAAGGTTTTTTTACCGAGGTCGGCCTGTTAGCTTAGCTCGTAGCTTAGCTTCTCAGCTTAGCTGCTTTTAACGATCCAAAAACATGATTCTGGACGGTTAAAATGGATTCTAGAGAGAAAGGGAGGAGTCAGTGAAGAGCACCGGAGTTTAACCTTTTATCATCCAGTGCCTTCATAAAGAGAGACGTGAAGAAACGATAAAACCGATAAATGAAAATGAGATCGATAATTTTCATTTATCGTGCGATTAACTGATTTATTGTTTATCGCGGCAGACCTACGTATAAGTCACACCTTTTTGAAAACATTTGCAAGTCCTGTGACTTATACACTGAAGCGACTAATATACATTTTTTCCATATTTAAAAAACAATTTTTGTCTAAGATCTGACGATGTCATTCATTCTGACATAGAAAATATTAAACACTACCATTTTCAGCCACTAGAGGGCCCTTGACTCATATGGCAAGCCAAGTGCCTCATTAATAGGCAAACTTGACTATTAATGAGACAATAAAAAGCAAGAATTCAGAGAATAAATTCAGAATTCAGGAAAAATAAAATAGGCTCTAATCCTCTTCAGTAAAAAAAAAAGACTGGTTGAAAAAGGGGAGAAAATATCCAGTGACTGGCAGTGTGGACAAAAGAAGACTCATTAATGTCAGAGGTCTGAGGAGAACGGGCAGCTCAGTAGCTCTAATAACCATTTGCGACAGATAAAGGTCTGCAGAGACCATCTGTGAACACACAAGTCCAACCTTGGACCAGAAGACCACATCGGGTAAAACTCCTGCCAGCTGAGTGCATGAAGCTTCAGTTCATACAGACTGACTAAAGTTGCACAGTAAGTACCATGAATGTTGCTGTATAAGTCCCAGTTTTTTGCATAAATTAGCATGACCTTGACTTAAACGGCAAAGTGACGTATTTATGTTTTTCCCCCTAATATTTATAACCAAATTTTTGTCTGAGACGTGAGATTTTCATTCTGACATGGAAAATATTGAACACTACCACTTTCAGCCACTAGAGGGCCCTCGACTAATATGGCAAGCCAAGTGTCTCATTAAAAGGTAAAAGTGGCTATTAATTAACACTTGGCTTGCCATACCAAGTCCCCTTCATCTCGCTCTGGAACTCTTGGAGCAAACATCAAATCAGCTTCATTTTGCCACTCCACCCAGGTGGCACCCGCTTCGAACGTTATCAACCATTAAATGGCCATTATCAGTTATTATCATCCCCATACGTAGTGGTCAGATTGCCCCTCCTGTACCTCCTAGAAGGTTTAAAGGTACGTTGTCACGTTAGTAGCGATGACAGCAGGCTCCGTCTTTGGCTACGTGTTAAAGTTTCGAGTAAAGGGTCTAGCATTAGGTTAAGGGTCTTGGTTAGGTTTAGGGTCTTGGTTAGGTTTAGGCACAAGGGTAAGGGGTTTAAGTTTAGGGTTGGTCCTCTGGGTCAGGTGTAAGGTTAGGTTTAGGAAAACGGTCATATCAGCCGAAAAAACCCAAAAAATAACCACTTCCGGGTTTATGGCAAGACGCAACCTACTCACAGCGATAATAACGCAAATAACGTTCTTTAGGACCTGCTAGGAGGTAGATTGGACAGTTTTGCCGCTATATATGGGGATGATAACAACTAATAACGCCCATTGTATGGACTGACAACATCCGAAGCCGCTGCAGGTGAAATGAGCTGATTTGACCAATAAAAAACATTTACTAAGGAAAAGTTCAACTGAGACACACCTTTACTATAATGTCGAGCAAACAAATAATTGTAAGAGCTAATCTTGTTAAATTCTTATTAAAGTCCTTCCGTGCACGCTCCCACGGCCAACATTTGGCAGCCAATCGATTTTTGGCACAACACCGGCCCACATTCCAGGTGGTCAGCGGTGATGCAGAATAGATGTGACTTATACGGCAAAGCGACATATTTACGTTTTTTCCCACTTTATTAGACATTTCTGGATTGATGAGACTTATACGGTGGTGCGATGTGTACGGCGGCAAGGACGGTAACTTAAAAAACATGCTGAATGTAGCTGAAAAGGCAGAGCAAGCCTATATTTGCAGAATAAAGCAGAAATAACACATTTTTGCTGGATTGGGTTTAAATAAGGAGAAATGAGCACAGAAATTACTAAATTAGCTAAAAAAAAAAAAAAAGAGAAGCTGAAATTAGCAACAAACAAAAAAATGCTGAAAAGATAAAGAATCTTAAACTACCAGAAGAAAGTGGAAAGACCTGAAATGAGCTAAAAAAACAAACAAACAGTGTAATTAGCTGAAAATGCTAAAAATAGCATTAAACATCTAAATAAAAGCTGAAATAACTGAAACCAGCAGAAATAGACTGAAAGGAGAAAAACAAGCTGAAATAACTGCCACTCGGTGCTATTTTCCGGAAACACAATATACCCTTCCACTTCTACGCTGATGACTGTCAAATCTACTTCCCCCTAAGACAAAATGGTACAGGCTCTATTCAACCTCTGCTCGACTGCCTGGCTGACATCAGGGACTGGATGGCTTTAAATTTCTTAAGCTTCAATGATAAGAAGTCTGAAGCCATATTGTTCCTTCCCAATGACACAACCTCAAACCACTGCATTGACCTGTCTGCTCTACCCCTGTCCGAAAAACAAAAAGTCAAAAATCTGGGAGTGATAATGGATCCTTCCATGAAACTCAACAGTCATGTAAACATGATCGTCAAATCCTGTTTTTTCCAGCTGAGGCGTCTGTCTAAGCTGAAGCCCATATTATCCAAAAACAACCTGGAGACAGTGATTCACGCATTCATTACATCTAGGCTTGATTACTGCAATTCACTTCTGTTTGGCGTCAGTCAAGCCACCATTGCACGATTACAACTGGTTCAGAACGCAGCTGCCCGATTTTTAACCAGCACACGCAAAAGAGAGCACATTACACCAGTCTTGGCCTCCCTTCACTGGCTACCGGTTCATCTTCGAATCCAATTCAAAATTCTCATGTATGTCTACAAATCGCTGAACAGTCTCGCCCCCGCCTATCTCTCGGATCTGATACACCCATATGTCCCTCCACGTGCTTTGAGGTCAGAGGATCAGGTACTCTTAATAGTTCCAGAAACTCGCCTTAAGCGCAGGGGTGACAGGGCGTTCTCTGTAGCAGGCCCAAGACTCTGGAACGAGTTACCGCTGCTCATCAAACAGGCCCCCTCCCTCTCGGTTTTCAAATCCCGGTTAAAAACTCACTACTACTCCATCGCTTTCAATGCCAGCTGATTTGTATTGGATCGTTTGATTTATGATCTGCAATGTTTTTATGTTTTTCGTGTTGTACTTCATTGTCTGTGTTGCCTGTTGCGTGTTTGTTTGTCCAGCACTTTGGTGTGGACTTGTTCCTGTTGAAAGTGCTTTATAACTAAAATGGTATGGTATGGTATGGTATAAGCAGAAAGAATTTAATTACAGTATTTTCTGGTGTATAGGTCGCACCTGTGTATAGGTCGCATTGTCCAATTATCACCAATAGATTGGAAAAATCCCTAGATAGGTCGCACTGGTGTATAGGTCGCACCTACGTTTAGCTCTGCTGCAAATGTCTGCCACAGGAGCGCACAGCAAGGCTTTTAAGAAGATTAACACTTAAAAACAATTATTTGTTTGATAAAAATTATAGCAAATATATGTCTGAGCTGAACTTTTCCTTAATAAATGAACGTAATTGTGAAATGAGCTGGATTTAAAAATTTGTTTCACCGAAAGTGATAACAAGCCATATATAGGTCGCACCTGAGTATAGGTCGCAGGCCTTGAAAAAACCATAAAAAGGTGCGACCTATACACCGGAAAATACGGTAAGCTGAAAGTAGCAGAAATTACCATAAAATTAGAATTAATCTGAAAACAGTTAAAATCAACTAAAAATGCTAAGAAGGTAGAACAAGTTTAAATAGCAGAAGAAAGCAGAAAAAACACATTTGGCACAAATAGGCTGAAAGAAGCAGAAATGAAAAGAAAAAAAGAGTAACTTGTCTGAAAAAAGCTGAAATTTGCTAAAATAAGATTGCCGAAAAGCAGCTAAAAAAGTAGAAAGAAGTTTAAAGAAGGAAGTGGAGAGAGAAAGTTTTTGCTAAATTAAGCTGAAAAAAGTGAGTGCAAAAAATGTGGAATTAGCTGAAAAGGCTAAAATTAGCATAAATAGTAGCTGAAATAGCAGAAAAAGCCGAAAGGAGCATAACAAGCTGAAATTAGCAGAAATAAGTTAGAAGGAGAACAAAACAGCTAAAAAAAAACAGCTGAAATTAGTTGGAAAAAAATTTAAATTAGCAGAAGGAAGCAGAAAAAACATATTTGGCCAACTAGACTGAAAGAAGCAGAAATTAACTGAAAAAAGAGGAACTTATCTGAAAAAAGCTGAAATTTGCAAAAATAAGACAACCGAAAAGCAGCTAAAAAAGTAGAAAGAAGCTTAAAGAAGGAAATGCGGAGAGAAAGTTTTTGCTGAATTAAGCTTAAACAAGTTTGTGGGGAAAAATGTGGAATTAGCTGAAATGGCTAAAATTAGCATAAAACAGCTAAATAGTAGCTGAAATAGCAGAAAAAGCCAAAACTTGCATAACTAGGCTGAAAGGAGCATAACAAGCTGAAGTTAGCAGAAAGAAGTTAGAAGAACAAAACGGCTAAAAAAAACAGCCGAAAGTAGTTGAAAAAAATTAAATTAGCATAAGAAAGCAGAAAAAACATATTTGGCCAACTACGCTGAAAGAAGCAGAAAATAACTGAAAAAAGAGGAACTTATCTGAAAAAGCTGAAATTTGCAAAAATAAGACGAAAAGCAGCTAAAAAAGTAGAAAGAAGCTTAAAGAAGGAAATGGAGAGAGAAAGTTTTTGCTAAATTAAGCTGAAAAAAGTGAGTGCAAAAAATATGGAATTTGTTGAAAAGGCTAAAATTAGCATAAAACAGCTAAATAGTAGCTGAAATAACTGAAACCAGCAGAAATAGACTGAAAGGAGAAAAACAAGCTGAAATAAGCTGAAATAATTTAATTAAGCTGAAATTAGCAGAAATTACCATAAAATTAGAATTAATCTGAAAACAGTTAAAATCAACTAAAAATGCTAAGAAGGTAGAACAAGTTTAAATTAGCAGAAGAAAGCAGAAAGAACACATGTGGCCAACTAGGCTGAAAGAAGCAGAAATGAACAGAAAAAAGAGGAACTTGTCTGAAAAAAGCTGAAATTTGCTAATATAAGATGAAAAGCAGCTAAAAAAGGTAGAAAAAAGCTTAAAGAAGGAAATGGCGAGAGAAAGTTTTTGCTAAATTAAGCTGAAAAAAGTGAGTGCAAAAAATGTGGAATTAGCTGAAAAGGCTAAAATTAGCATAAATAGTAGCTGAAATAGCAGAAAAAGCCGAAACTTGCATAACTAGGGTGAAAGGAGCATAACAAGCTGAAATTAGCAGAAATAAGTTAGAAGGAGAACAAAACAGCTAAAAAAACAGCTGAAATTAGTTGGAAAAAAATTTAAATTAGCAGAAGGAAGCAGAAAAAACATATTTGGCCAACTAGGCTGAAAGAAGCAGAAATGAACTGAAAAAAGAGGAACTTATCTGAAAAAAGCTGAAATTTGCACAAAAACAAGACGAAAAGCAGCTAAACAAAAAGTAGAAATAAGCTTAAAGAAGGAAGTGGAGAGAGAAAGTTTTTGCTGAATTAAGCTGAAAAAAGTTTTGAGTGCAAAAAATGTGGAATTAGCTGAAAAGGCTAAAATTAGCATAAAACAGCTAAATACTAGCTGAAATAGCAAAAAAGCCAAAACTTGCATAACTAGGCTGAAAGGAGCATAACAAGCTGAAATCAGCAGAAAGAAGTTAGAAGGAGAACAGCAATAAAAAAACAGCTGAAATTAATTGAAAAAAAAATAATTAGCAGAAGGAAGCAGAAAGAAGCTGAAGCAGAACAAAAAGTGAAAGAAGAAGTAAAAGGTTGTAAACACATCTAAAGATTTGAAGGATGGAAAATGAGCTCAATTCATTTTCTATGATTAAAAAAGTAGCAGAAAAGGCTAAAATTAGCATAAAACAGCTAAATAGTAGCTGAAATAGCAGAAAAAGCCGAAACTTGCATTACTAGGCTGAAAGGAGCATAACAAGCTGAAATTAGCAGAAAGAAGTTAGAAGGAGAACAAAACAGCTAAAAAAACAACTGAAATTAGTTGAAAAAAATTAAATTAGCAGAAGGAAGCTGCAAGAAGCTGAAGCAGAACAAAAAGTGAAAGAAGTAGTAAAAGGTTGTAAACACATCTAAAGATTTGAAGGATGGAAAATGAACTTAATTCATTTTCTACGATAAAAAAGTAGCAGAAAAGGCTAAATAAATTAAAAAAGCTAAAGTTGCACCTATACCAAAATTCACAGCAGAGCTCAACGTTTTCTGATTTGTTGAAACAGCAACAACATTTGCGGAATAGGAAAGATGCCAAAAAACGTCCAGAACAAGGATAGTAACAGCAAGTAATAATAAATATAAACAAGAAAACAATAGTGTGAATGATTGATAAGTGAAAAAGGGGTTAAAACCCAGTTCTGGCAAATGGTCGGTCAGTGTATATTTAGTTTTTTCTTAAAATACCGGTACACACAATTTGTGTCTTTTATGGTCAAAGGATGTTTAGGCTTTACCCAGTGTTTGGTAGATTATTCACCAGCAGCAGTTAACAGTCTCTGTTTAAACAATTCACACCCCAAGACGTTGGAGGAGTTTAGGCTCACTTAAACCTTGCCGACCACAAAAAAGTAAATCTGGCACCGAATGAAGCATTTCAGTTCAGACGGTAAAAAGCCTTGAGCAACTTCTGCCTCCAGCGCAAGTCGCTCATTTTAACAAAGGTCACCGGTAACAGGTTTGTACGGCAAACTAGGGATTCCTAATTTGAATATAAACGTTTCTCGACGTGACGTTTCGCATCCAACTGAAGACGTTGTTAACGACACTCTTAACGTGCCGTCTTGTTCCGAAAATGAAGGAACTACAACGAAGAGCGGTGACCTTCTGAAGCTACACTTAGGTAACCTTTTCAGTTTCGTTCCGCGCATCAAAATGAGTCACATCACTGAAGGTCAAAAATAAAAATGGGAGAATTCCCCAAATATATAAAAGAAAAACTTGCGCAAGGGGGGAACATTTCACATGCGCACCCACACACCGAGACTAGAACAAAAGGGCACTTTAAAGTGACGCGTGACATCTGGGGAAATTCTCTGTTGGACGTGACAACGATTTCTCCGAACCCTGAATGCTAATCAGGGGCTGTCGCAGAACTCGGTACACCGTCGTCAGTGGTGGAGAAAGTACTCAAACACTGTTCTTAAGTAAAAGTACAAATAAACAGACAAAAATGTACTCTGGTAAAAGTAGAAGTACTACATTAACGTTTTTACTTAAGTAAAAGTAAATAAGTACTTGCTTTTAAAAATACTTAAAGTATTAAAGTAAAAGTACTTGCTGAATGTACTGTATTACTTAATGCAATGGTCTACAATGTCAAGTGTGCCTACTATATACTATCATACTTTTATACTACTATGCAAAAACTCAGGACAGTGTTACACTTTTACTATTTTATGCTTAGTTATGTTTATTAAATGTTTTAGTGTTTTAGTGTTTAAATGGTTACTGTTGCACCGAGGGACAGAGAGAAACGCAATTTCAATCCTGTGTATGTCCTGTACATATTGCAGTTCTGACAATAAAGTTGACTTTGACTTTGATATGTATATTTTCTGTAATACATTAATAGTGTTGAGCCATTTTAATGAACAATGCTGCAGATAATACATGTTTTTATTGTGTTTACTCTTTGACACAGTTCACACTTGGACTTGTGATTCTGTGCGTAGAATTTCAGGGATAACATCCAGAGTTAAATGTCATTAAGCAAAATAAGAAAGAGGAATGATTATACCTTTGAAAGATTTTATTTAACACAAAGTAAAACCAATGTGTCATTTTAACTGCAGTAAAAACATTTTAGTAAAGTTGTCAGAAAAAAGGAGCATTACACCTAACAAAGGAACATCTGATCATTTAAACTCCAGTTTGTCATCAACTCTAGTTTAAAAATATGTATAATAAAAATACAAATAATAATTATTTTACATTATTTTATAAATAATAATTTTACATATGTAAAATATGTAAAATATGCATATGTTGGTGCGAGGCATGTCAGCCTGTATAAAACTTCTCTGTCTCACAGCTGCCATTCTGAATTGAAAAAGCCTCCTGGATAGGAGTCGAAACGTTTTCTGCAACAAATAAAGTCCAGTTGATCTGGTATTGAATGCCTTTTTTTTTATTTTATCATGTCCTGGACGACTGAGAATCTTCACCAGCATCTAGTTAAAATACTGTCTAGTCAACCTTGTAATGGAGAACAATATTTTAACTTCCTGACACCATTTTCAAAACTTGGACCTGAATGTCGAGACATTTGGAGACATCTCTCGTCTCCTATCATCCCATGAACTGACACATTTTAATATTGCAGCAAGAATTTCTTGTTTAAGTTCAGAAAAAGTTGACTTTCAAAGTTTTTTTGAGTCCAGTCTGTCTCTTTAGGGAGAGAGAATCTGTCCTGTTGTACTTAACAGTCTTTCAATGATATTTCAATAGTCTTTCAATGATATTTCAATAGTCTTTCAATGATATTTCAATAGTCTTTCAATGATATTTCAATAGTCTTTCAATGATATTTCAATAGTCTTTCAATGATATTTCAATAGTCTTTCAATGATATTTCAATAGTCTTTCAATGATATTTCAATAGTCTTTCAATGATATTTCAATAGTCTTTCAATGATATTTCAATAGTCTTTCAATGATATTTCAATAGTCTTTCAATGATATTTCAATAGTCTTTCAATGATATTTCAATAGTCTTTCAATGATATTTCAATAGTCTTTCAATGATATTTCAAAAGTCTTTCAATGATATTTCAATAGTCTTTCAATGATATTTCGATAGTCTTTCAATGATATTTCAATAGTCTTTCAATGATATTTCAATAGTCTTTCAATGATATTTCAATAGTCTTTCAATGATATTTCAATAGTCTTTCAATAAGGTCATGGGTGTTGTGTATTTTCTGGCTGACTCTCTGCGGTGGAATCCATTTTGGGTGTGTTATTGGTGTTGTGGGTGCTCCCAGCTCAATGACGTTTATACTAGAATATACGTCATTGGTCCAGCTCTTCTTGCAGGCGGGTCTAATGTTACCTGTCCACTTTGCAGTGATTCAATGGACCAACTGCCCTCTCGACATCAGTTACTTTCAAACTAATGACAATTCAAAAAGCTGCAACGTGAATGTAACTTGTAACTCAACACAATATAGAAATGTAGTGCAGTAGAAAGTAGAGATACTTCATATAAAATGTAGTGCAGTAAAAGTACCAACATTTAATTCTACTTAAGTAAAGTACAGATACATGAAAAATGTACTTAAGCACAGCAACAAAGTACTTGTACTGTACTTAGTTACATCCCCCCACTGACCGTCGTCAGAGCGGAGACGGCTATCACGTTTGTAGTTTTACCCTTAAACAACAGTACTAGTTTCAGAAAAATGGAACAAAAAGACCCTAAAAACATCCAAGAGTCTTAAAGTTAGTGGGTGTGAAGTATCATTAAAAGAATCAAAAGCATCCCGTCAACGTGTCCACAACTGAGTCACTCTTTTGTTGATGTTACAACACAGCGTCAAGAATGTTGTGGCAGATTGATGGAGCCCGCGGAGCTGTTGGCAGCTTCTAGTGACGCCTCTGACACGTACATTTTACTGTCAGAGGAAATGTGTAGTCTAAAAGTGCAACGTTTATTTTTTATTGACCGGGCTGAAATTCTGGCGCAGGGAATTTGGACAAAGTGTCAACTCCTGCTTGAAGAGATTTCTACCATCTGATTGGTGGCGCCGTTTTATTTTTAATAGGGATGGGGCCGATCCGATCCAGTATCGGTATCGGCATCAAATACCAGCATAATTTACATATCAAATTTTCCGATCCAACTTGCCGATGTTTCTGATCCATGATGTATGTCAAAGAGTACTTATTGCACCATACAGTACTCTGTGACTTCTGTCTTAACATCGTGTGAGTTAAACCCAAAGAAGACACTTTGAGCCTCACAACAGGAAATACCCGAACTGTAATCTTCTTCTTCTTTTGGTTTTTATAAGCGGCTGGCAACCAACTTAAGGTGCATTTGCCACCACCTACCAGACTGGAGTGTGGTTATCAGTGATGTCAGAGGGAATTTGACACATCACAACGATGTGTATGGCGTGCAAATTCACACCCTAACCTATTTCTTAACTACATGTTGCATGTTTAAGCATGCATCGGCATACAGATACTTAAATACTCGTACATTAAATGCGATTTATTAAGCGCGTGTTATTTAAATACTTAAACAAGTGGTTTTTAGCTCGATTTATTTTCTAATAGACTGATCATAGATAGTCCAATATTCTTTTTGTTTAGTGATGATTCCAAAAGCTGACGTTCTTCTAAATATTTATCACAATGTAACAAAATATGCTCCACAGTTTCCATCTGAGGGCAGTGATCGCAGGCCCCATTTTCATGTTTTCCTATTTTTAAAAGAGAACTATTAAGCCCAGAATGTCCTATTCTAAGTCTTGTCATAACTACTTCCTCCTTTCGCCTTCCGCTCAAACATTTATTTTCCCCCACATTCTTTTGAATTGTATATAGATGTCTTCCATTATCATTGTCATCCCATACCCGAACTGCAATAGCACACAAGAGGCAGGTCTATATCACAGATGTCCTTCTGACTCATGGTGCAGCCTGGAACACTAAAGTACTGCTAAGCATTATGGGAAATCAACACAGTCCACTCCCCGTTTTTTAGTTTCGTTTTTGATTGTGGCACTATGAGTTGTAATTCTTGTTGGTTTTGATCAACGGATACAGATTTAAACTATACATTGAACACTAATATACCGCTAAGTATTATGGGAAATAAACACAGTCCACTCCCCGTTTTTTAGTTTCGTTTTTGATTGTGGCACTTTGAGTTGTAATTCTTGTTGGTTTTGATCAACGGATACAGATTTAAACTATACATTGAACACTAATATACCGCTAAGCATTATGGGAAATCAACACAGTCCACTACTCCCCGTTTTTTAGTTTAGTTTTTGATTGTGGCACTTTGAGTTGTAATTCTTGTTGGTTTTGATCAACGGATACAGATTTAAACTATACATTGAATTTACATTTATAAATTCAATGTATAGTTTAAAAATCAAAACCAACAAGAATTACAACTCATAGTGCCACAATCAAAAACGAAACAAAAAACGGGGAGTGGACTGTGTTGATTTCCCATAATGCTTAGCAGTATTTTAGTGTTCCGGGCTGCACCATGAGTCAGAAGGACGTCTGTGATATAGACCTGCCTCTTGTGTGCTATTAAAGTTTGGGTAATACTTGTTGTGAGGCTCAGAGTGTCTCCTTTGGCTTTAACTCACACAATGTTAAGACAGAAGTCACAGAGTATAGTGAAATACATGTACTCAAGAAATTCATTATTACAACCTCATATACCTGAACGGTATCAGATCGGGAAAGTATCGTATCGGTCGATACCCAGATTTAAGGATCGGATCGGAAGTAAGAAATGTGGATTGTGCATCCCTAATTTTTAATCATTTAACCGTCTACCGTCACTTGCAACGCCCTAAAAATTGCCAGTACCCAGCATTAAAGGAAAACTTCTATACTTCTTGGGCACTCTACTGTTCTACTGGAACAAGGGAAGATTGAACCCAGGCATTAAAATAGTCCTCCTGGGCCACTATCCTGAGATCCTGTTCACCTCAGCTGCTCTGAACAGGGCCCGACACCCACAACAACCTGTTTCCCTTCCTCTAATGAGCTGACAATAGTGACACCTAAAAGGTAGTGACCTTCCTATTTTTCTGCGATTTGTTTCAGAAAGTTGGGTTGATAATGGGTAAGCCAGAGAGATGACGGTAAAATACACTCCCCAAAAATAAAAAATAATGATAAAATAAACATCCAGAATGGTTAAATGTAATTTGGTTCCCATACGGACCAGTGATGGGCATGTAGGGTGTCTTGAAAAAGTCTTCATACCCCTTGAACTTGTTCACCGTTTGTCACGTTACAACAACAACCTTACAACACCTCTTGTACTGAGAATTTATGAGATAGACCAACACAAAGTAGCACATAATTATCAAATGGAAAGAAACTGCTCTTGCCAAATGTTGCATGGGTATTCAGCCCCCTTTACTCTGATATCTATACATCTACAACAGAGGGGTCCAATCCTGGTCCTCAAGGGCCACTATCCTGCATGTTTGTGAGTTTTCTCTGGTCCAACGCGCCTGTTTTGAATCAATGGATAATTTTCAGGGTTGTGAAGAACATGAGGAGGTAATTCGATCACCGAGTCAGGTGTGTTGGGGCAGGGAAATAAAAAAAGACAGTTTTTATAGAGTTTGAGTCCCACTTTGGGTTTGCACGAGGCCGGATGGTTTTCTGACATGTGTTGTGAACAAATGTTGTTATAGATCGATGTTAGAGTCGTTGGTTACGTGAAGGTACACACATGGTGAAGGGTCAGTTCCCCCTGAACCACAAAAACCCTCACCAAGGACCAATCCAACCAATGTTTGTTCATAGTGAGTGGGCCGAGATGGGGTAAAGGTTGTGCAGCCGACTTGGGACTAGAAAGTCACGGTTCAACTCCCCGCCATTCCCACATGTCGTGGTGTCCCTCAGCAAGACACCGAATCCCTAATTGGCTCCCTGGGCACTTACATAGCTGCCCACTGCTCCACATGAGTGTATTTCAGGTGTGATGGGTTAAATGCAGAGACTAATTTTGCCGTAGTATGGGAACATACAATGATGACAACACATAGCACTTTACTTACTTGACTGTAGATTCCTGGTTGTGTAAAATTTACTCAAACCAGTTTCCCAGTGAGTTAGAAGTTCTCCTTCTACACTCGCCTCGCTACTTGTCTCGTGAACTTCTATTGCCGGTCTGCTTTAACGTCCGGTTGTCATTCAGAGCAACTTCTTCCATCATGCTGATGCAAAGGTCGCACACTTTGCATCTTAACTGTTCAGTTGCCGGAGAGCAAATACAAGCTGGTTTTCTATCAAGCCATCTGCCAAACTAGTGTGCTAATTGTGTTGCTGAAGTTCCTTTGCTCTTGCCATCTGGTTGCAAAGGGCACATCGTTGCATCTTGATTCTGTAAGCTGTATTGCTTTTCTTGTTGCCATCTGCACTTTGTGTTTTTACCGTCTCTCTTGCGATATTGACCCAACAGCAGATAGAAACCAAAAGCCAAAGGGTAGCTATAAGGACTTATTACACAAGGTTACTTTGGTGCACAACAGTGACTTCATAGCAGTGGAGCAGAATGAGTGTCTGAATGAAGATACATTTCATTTGTATGCTGTGTAGGGGACACTTCGTATTGTTCATTATGTTGGAAAGCTTCAGCATTTTTCTTTCTCCAACCAACTCTGGGGGCTTTAGAGCAGTCCCCAGAACAGAGTCGGCTTTTATTAGTTTGTTTCATTTCTTGGAGTCTTATCGTTTGATGCTACAGCCTAGACCGATGACGGCACACTTGACCACAGACGTATGGAAGGCATACACCTTTTTGTAAACACTTAGGGACATAAACTTTATGAAAAGAAACTCTGCCATAGCCTTTTCTTCTTAAGTTTCTTAAAAAAGTTAAGACTTTAGAAAGTGTTTGACCTAATCCCAGTCTTCCTAAAATAAATGGTCATCTTTGGTGTATTAATGTCCAAGATGAGGCGATCGCACCCTAACAAGGCCACATAGCGCTCCCAAACTGTCGTTCCTTATTGTTAACTGGACTGGGAGTTGCACTAGTAGAAACAGAAGACAGTCCCTGATGGTGGCTGCTGATCCCACACACTTTAAGTCTGTCAGATAGTCAATAATCCAGGAAGTTGTGGAGGTAAATCCCTAAGGTCATGACGCACTCTATCCTCTGTATAGCTTAAAGGTTATGATTGTTTGCAAGAAGACTGGTGCAGTATCTTCTCATATCAACCAACTTTACCACATTAGGCTTTAAATATGTTTGAAATGACAACAAATTGCTGCAAGGCTTTGTTTATAATATGGGTAAGAAAAAAAAGAGACAGACAGAAACGCCAACCCTTTTCCAGTTTTAAAATTTGATGCATGTACTGATACCGGGTTCTAAAATCAACCCCTCAAGATGGTTATGATGTTGGGATGACAAGTTTTCTGTAAATTCCATCAATCATCTTGGTCCCTGTTTGAGTGTAATTCCTGAAATCAAGCCTGGTTCTGCCATTGAGACAAAAACACCAGAAGATCGTATTTAACATCCAATACTCCAGCAAAAATCTGTGCAAGTGCATTTTTTGAAGTATTACATGAAAGAAGGTACAATATCATGGATTGACAAACACACATAAACTGAAACATGCCAGAGAAAGATTTAAACCTAAAGAATGGCAAGTGTCCAGTGAGTTGGAAATGCACTTAGATAAGGTAAATTTCAACATTTCAGGGGATTTTGTAATATTACATTTATTATTTTGAATAAATAATAACACATATGTGCTGGCACATATGTATACAGTAGAAACCCATGGTGTTATTTAAAAAAAACTTTAGCAGCAATAACTTGAAGTAGTTTTATGTACAACTTTATTAATCTCTGATTGTTGTGAAATAGTCCCACTCTTCTTTACAATGTTGCTTTACTTAATTTAAAATCCAGAACAGTGATTCCAAAATATTAGGGTCAGGGCCACATTGTGGGTTGTGAAACAAGTGAGATTATCTTTAGACATAAAATAAAATGCATAAAACACCTGCTGATTGTTTTTATTAACGTCATTACGGTATTATTATTATTGATAAAAAAGAAAAAAAACAGTAGTTACATGTGGATACAAGTAAAGTTTTATGTACTATTATACCCTTTTGTTTTAATTTATCAGTGCTTTGTATTTCATTAACAGTTTGGCTCTCATGTTTTCAAAACTTGTTTGGGGGGGGTCATTTTTTTTCTGAAATGATGGTGGACTCAAGAATTTTAAAAGTCTATTAAAAACTCTACCTCAGATCACACTGTTGGCTGGTTTTCAAACTACAGTATCTCTCAGGTCGGAGGTATTGTTTTCGACATAACGGTACTTCATCTAGCTACCTAAAGGTCACCAATGGTGTGCCACAAGGCTAAGTATTAGGTCCCACTCTTTTTACAATTTATATAAATAATGTAGGTCAAAACACTCCTGCCGAATACTTGCATCTCTATGCCGACGACGCTGTTTATTGCCGAGCTAGCACAGTTGCCAAGCTTTTATAGTGTGCATTTGACATTGTGTTTCTATTGAGTTTGTAGATTCTTACAAATACTTGGGGATTTTGGTTGACGCACATTTCTATTTTAAACAACGTATTGAAAACTTGAACAAGATATTGAAAATAAAACTGGGGTTCATTTTCAGAAATAGATCTTGCTTATCCCTGAATGCCAGAAAATGCCTTGTAAATGCTACCGGCCATTGACTATGGTGACATTATTTACATGAATGCTCCTGCCAGCCCCTTGCAGATGTTGGATACCTTCTGCCATGGTGCGCTAAGATTCATAACTGGTTGCAACTACCGTACCCATCACTGCACCCTGTACTCATTGGTCACTTGGTCATCGTTATCTACACTAAGGCTCTCACACTGATACTTCTTCATCTATAATGGACTGTACTTATATAGCTCCTTTCTATCTTCAGTCAATCAACGCTCTTTACAACACAATCTGTGCCTCATTTACCCATTCATACAGCACTCTACTAGATCTCTACAAAGCTAATTGAACAAATCATTCTAAAGAAACTAATCAGTGCTTTTATCACNCTAATTGAACAAATCATTCTAAAAAAACTAATCAATGCTTTTATCACATTCATACACCGATGGGACACACATCGACGGCAATGAGGGGTTCAGTGTCTTACCCAGGGACACTTAGCATGTGACGGCTGGTGAAGTTGAACCCCCAACTCTTGCATTGGAGGACAACAGCTCTAACCACTCGGCCACAGCCGCCCAGACCAAATCCCTCCTTGGTCTGCTACCTTCTCATATCTCATGCCACATGTCATGTTGTCAGTGCAGTTACAGCATGCGCTCTCAGGACATCATTACCTGCAACGTTCCCTCAGTGCGGACTGAACTTCACAAAAAGGCCTTCTCCTACTTTGCTCCCGTTTCCTGGAACAACTTGCAACAGGAACTCAAGTTGTCCACTTTGATTTCTTTAGGGGATTTTAAACATTTGATAAGGTCAATAGAAACATCAAAGCAAATATGTTCCTGTTTTTGGTATTTCACCTCGTTTTATGAGACACCTTGATGTATTGTTTTATAACACTACTTTTATTTTAATTGCCTTTTATTGTTTTATATTGTTATCTGTCTAAAATGTGTCTCTCTTAAAAATGAGTCCTCATGAAGTCACTAACCATTATAAATAAAGGTTGAATGAAGAAAAAGTCTTTAGTGGAGTTTTTTTTAATGAAAAATGCTGCAGCAGGTCACAAGTTGTCCCTCCACGTGCTTTGAGGTCAGAGGATCAGGTACTCTTAATAGTTCCAGAAACTCGCCTTAAGCGCAGGGGTGACAGGGCGTTCTCTGTAGCAGGCCCAAGACTCTGGAACGAGTTACCGCTGCTCATCAAACAGGCCCCCTCCCTCTCGGTTTTCAAATCCCGGTTAAAAACTCACTACTACTCCATCGCTTTCAATGCCAGCTGATTTGTATTGGATCGTTTGATTTATGATCTGCAATGTTTTTATGTTTTTCGTGTTGTACTTCATTGTCTGTGTTGCCTGTTGCGTGTTTGTTTGTCCAGCACTTTGGTGTGGACTTGTTCCTGTTTAAAGTGCTTTATAAATAAAATGGTATGGTATGGTATGGTACAAGTTCAGAAGAGCTCAGAGCGTCAGCAGGAGTTGTGGCCCTTTTTGACACAAAGCACCAAATTTCCATTTGCCCAGGTTTGATAGATAAGACAACAGATAGTGACCTTTCAATTCAGTTGTCAAAAATGGAGCATTCCTACCTCTCTGTAGTCATGACACATTTATATTCCACAAGTATGGCATGCTGTTTAGATAACATCATGAAGACAAAGAGTACGTGCCACAGCCATACAATTTGTGATGTTATTTTTCTTCTACTGTCAGAAGGTGAAAACTTGGAGAATCACTGGTCATAGGGCTGTAGTGATACAATAATCTCACGATACGATACACGATATTCGGTTAAAAAAATGTTAGGAATGTGTTTTAAAACAGGTGTTTTCAGTCTTGCTGCTTACAAAGAAAGAAAAGTAAGAAAAGCAAAGTCAAGATCTGGAATTTTCACTTTTCAGCAAACGACATGAGTCACCATCATCATCATCATCATCATCATCATCATCATATGTCAACCTCGACATTCCAGCTAATATATCGCAGCCTATTTTTAACACTGTGGGTTTATTCATGCCCATGTCCTCTCTAAAGGGAAATAAATTGTTGATAATGGACAACTATTAAAATAGCACACATGCTAAATATATTTTCACTCTGAAATAAAAACATTTTTGAACACAAGTACACTGCTAGGTACAAACAACCGTGATCAGGGGTTTGAAAAGATGAGATATGAACGACGGGGAGGTAGAGAGAGTGAAACACAATGTTCCTTTTTAGCTTAGAGTCTCCTCGGAGAGGCTTCGACGTGCGTTCTCTGCACGCGTTTGTCAAAAACAGACGGATGGCTGCGTTCAGATGTGCATCTGAGTGAGGCCGTGCATGCGCTTCTCCTCGTAAGTAACTGTCCCCGCCACTAAAATAGCCTCTTCTCCTGCGTTTTTGGAGAGTCGGGCGGGCCTTCAATTTCTTTGGGCTTAATTATTCATCGATTCCCGCCTGGTCGCCGTTGCTCAGTGGATCTGACGTTTCTTCCTGAAAAAGGGTTTCGGTACGAACACAGGTTTGTTGGGGAAACCAAAGGTGAAAGGAATGAATCCAACAAAAACAAGAATCCCAGAGTCAAGCATCCAGCAGGCTCCGAATCTTTTTCCATTCATAGCATCCATAATTCAAAAGCTACATTCAGGTTTCTCCACTGGTTTAGCATTTGCCTGCACTAAGCGGGGATTTATGGAAAAACGCACCTGTTTTATCAGCCTTGATCACGTAAGTGTAGCTGCAGGGTATGAAGCTCCACATCACCTCTGATTGAGATGGAAGGTGCTCGAAGCCGCTAAAATTAGATCCAGGACTCGTGAGGCTACGATCAGATAGAGAACGTCTTCCTTGTTCTTGAACTAAGAAACGAGGAGGATTATTTAAAATCACCAGTGCTTCCCCGTCATGGTGGATTACCATTCAACATTGTTATTAAATCACAGACGTCTATCTGAAATCTCCGTGTACCCCCTGGAATTTATTGAAAACGGTTTCGTCATGGAAGGATTTCTTCCCAAACTAGACAAGCACAAGTGTATTATAGAGTTATAAAAAATCTGACAAATTAAACCCTTTAATTCTACGGCTTTCCTTGACAAGCGCTACCAGAGAAATGTGGAAATCCATACAACCAAGAAAATACAACCCAAGACAAGAATCAAAGAGAAACCAAGAAGTGAAGAGCTAAAGATATGCAGTAGAATAGTCCCTCGCTACTTCACGTTGTTTCAAAGTAAGAGTGGACGTGACACACGATTGGCTGATTGATGGATTGTTTGCTTAAAATAAACTTTTTCCAACAATTTGGCACCTGCTGCACGTTTGTGGAGCCCACAGGTGCAGGGAGAAGCTCCCTCCTGCAGCCTGTCATGATCTCTGCTCTCTGCCACCTGCGGCTCTCTGCCACGCCCACATTTCTGTTCCGGCTGACGCAGCTGTGTGAAGGGTTAACCCTTTGCTGTCCTACTGCTCTTCTCTTTTCTACAATTTAAATTTAAAAACAGTCATATTTTGAATAAACAATTGTCTATTCAAAATATGTCCGTTTTAAAATTTAAATTGTTTATTCACACAGAAGGAAGGTGATTGGGAGTGAAACTTGAACGTTGGCTTCTGTATCCCTACTTGGCGGTTTTTCTATTATCGTGGGGGGCGTGGTCCCCTAAACCCCGCAATAAACGAGGGACTACTTTACAGTGTTTCCCTTATCGTTATACAAGGGGGGCGCCCTGCCCTGTCAACAGAACCGAGCGCCCCGCCTACCCCCACCCCCCGTTGACAACTGCCAGGAAAGACAAGGCGCGAAACTAGCGGCGTACAATACAGATGCGCTAGCTAAAAAGCTATGATTATGGAGGTAGCGCTCCATCACGCCCCATACCCCTGCTCAAAACCTTGTCAGTATAAACAGCTCACATCACAGACGCATCTCCATCCCCAATTGACAAAAATCACGGAAGATACGAGTGCCCTGCTAGGGCAAGTAAACTCGGAGGTGCAACGAGCTAACATGCTAACAGACGGAGACCGGCATACCAGTAGGTAATTAACTATTTTTTCCTTCATTATGGCTCCTAAATGTATGTGTTTTTTTGTTTGTTTGTTTTTTCCCCATTTATAGATGGCCTCCCTTCACACCTTATAGCCATCCTCTCACTCCAATATGTATTTTTTTTAAATAGAGAGAAAGAAAGAAAAGAGAAAGTGAGACAACAAAACAACAATTATCCACAAAAAGAGCACAAGGCAAACACACCAAACCTCCGTCCACAATCCTGCAAAGCACATGACAGAACACAGCAACGAAACATACAAGCATAAAGACTGATAATATTCATGACCTTGCAGTAGATTTCTATAAATAAACATACCCATACCTACAAATATATATACAGTATACATACATATATATTTATATTCATTTATATACCCATCTACATATATCTACATATACATCCCTGCATCCATTTGTGTGTGGTTGTGAGCATGCATAAGTGAATAAGGTTCCTCCAATAGAACATTTAGTAGCGATTGTGAAGCATCAGAGACCCCAGGAAGGACCCCGAGCCCAGAGTCCCCAGGACCACCCGAACAGGACGAGCCACTCGTCCACTCCCCAGATCCGACCAAGGGGAAGAACCGGACGAACCCCACCAGGGACCACACACAATGACCCCCCGGGGTCAACAGCGACAATACACAGGCCCCCGCCGGAGCCCGCTGCACCGACGTAGCCCCAGGGCCGGTCACCGAGGCCCGGGCACCGGGGACGCCCATCCCTCAGGTCCAGACCCGACAGGACCAGAGGACCCGAGCCCCACCAGGCAGCCACCAGGCCGAGCTGACAAACGCCCAAGCGCCCAGCCCCAGATAGTGAGGGCCCCAAGCACGCCCGCAGGCAGAGGAACTCTTTTTTCCTTCATTATGGCTCCTAAATGTATGTGGTTTTTGATAATTATGTAGGGTACTTTGTTAGGATAGGCTAAGTGCTTGGTAAAATAAAGTACTTTACGTATGAGGTGCCGTTTGGACGTATTTTCCGACTTACGGCAATTTCCGACATGCGAACGGCCGTAGGAACGGAACTTGTTCGTAAGTCGGGGTCTCCCTGTGCTGTTGAAGGCACATTATACGCCCGGAATACAGCGAACTATAGCAATGGACAGGCAAAGACTTTGTATAACCTTTGGGTTCCCGGTGCTACACTTAATTATTTTGGCTGCGCTCCTTCAGGAGAGTTGGAGGATCGAAGAGAATTTATCATCGTTTATTTTAAATTTTATTTTACAGATCTGTTAAAATAAACAACAGCAAAATAGTATTTAGTTGTTCCCTGCTTCAGGTGTACTGAAAGCGAAAGTTAAAGTGAACGGCCGTGAGTTGAAAGTAGTGCACCCTCTGCTGGATACATTGTACAATTACGCCATTTACAAGAACGGACCTGGCTTGTTAACAGCATTTTAGGGGTGAAGATTATAAGTGTTTGTATCGTTGCATAATGGGACAATTGTCACTGATACTGATAAGTCCCCAAATACCTACATTCGCCTAAAATATCGACCTTAAATATCGACCCTGCCGATATATCGGTTTGGCTCTACCTCTGTTGAGGTTTTAAAAAAACAACTGAAAACACTTTTATTCGCTCAGGCTTTTATGTCATAATTTTAATGTATTTTTTTTCTTGATTGATATTTGTAGTTTTATGCTTGTTTTATTCTGTGTATACTTTTAGCATTGATTTTTATTGTACAGCGCTTTGTGATTTTATGTCTGTGATAAGCGCTCTAGAAATAAACCTTACTTACTTACTTACTTAACTACAACTCAAACTGCTAAAACCGGCAGCTGTTTTAGAAGTGCTCAACCTTGATGGCCAGTTAATTATTGCAATTACCATAATTGGAAACAGCTGGTCATAAACCAATACAGACATGTTCCTGTTTTTGATTTTCTACATCTGCCTTATAATCTGTCTGTTTTGTTACTTTGATATACCGGTATTTGTTTTAACTTGTTAAAAAAATGTATTTCTCTCTTATGTTGGTCTATTGTTGATTGTTTAAGGAAAATCTACTGTTGCTGTTGTCATCATTCTTTAGTTTGTAGCAGGTCTCTCTTGTAAATGAGTCCTCGAGGCTCAACGAGATTAACCTGCCTAAATAAAGGTTGAATGAAAATAAATCTACTGTTTTCTATGTAAGCAGTGAAAGTAGAGCAGGTTTTCAGTTCATCCGTTTTAACTTTGTTGTTGTTCAAATAGTAAATGAGCAGAAAGTGTATTTTTACTCAAAAATAAATGAGCACGACGAGTCCTAATTCATATCTCTAAACCTTTCACTACATGTTTCTAGCTACTTAGAGCAAAGCGGTAAATGCTGCAATTAAGAAAGGAAAGAAGGAAAGAAAGAAAAAAGGAAAGAAGGAAAGAAAGAAAAAAGGAAAGAAGGAAAGAAAGAAGGAAAGAAAGAAGGAAAGAAAGAAGGAAAAAATAAGGAAAGGAAAGAAAGAAAAAGGAAAGAAAGAAGAGACAATGAAGGAAAGAAAGAAGGAACAAAGGAAAGAAAGAAGGAACAAAGGAAAGAAAAAAGGAAAGAAAGAAGGAAGGAAAGAAAGAAAGAAAGAAAGAAAAAAGAAGGAACGAAAGAAAGAAAGAACGAAAGAACGTCATGGAAGTTGGTATTTTCAAGTCTCCAAATACCTACATCCGCCTAAAATATCGACCTAAAATATCAACCCTGCCGATATATCGGTTTGGCTCTAACTAGGAAAGAAAGAAGAAAAGAAAAAAGGAAAGAAAGAAAAAAGAAGGAAGAAAAGAAGGAACGAAAGAAAGAAAGAACGAAAGAACGCCATGGAAGTTGGTATTTTCAAGTCTCCAAATACCTACATCCGCCTAAAATATCGACCTAAAATATCGACCCTGCCGATATATCAGTTTGGCTCTACCTAGGAAAGAAAGAAGAAAAGAAAAAAGGAAAGAAAGAAGGAAAGAAAGAAAAAAGAAGGAAGAAAAGAAGGAACGAAAAAAAGAACGAAATAACGTCATGGAAGTTGGTATTTTCAAGTCTCCAAATACCTACATCCGCCAAAAATATCGACCTAAAATATCGACCCTGCCGATAAATCGGTTTGGCTCTACCTATAACTCAAACTGCCAAAACCGCCAGCTGTTTTAGAAGTGCTCAACCTTGATGGTCATTTAATTAATGCAATTAATTGGAAACAGCTGGTCATAAATCTACCATTTCCTATGTAAGCAATGGAAGTAGAGCAGGTTTTCGTTCATCTGTTTTAACTTTGTTGTTGTTCAAATAGTATAAATCAATGACTAAATGAACACGATGAGTCCCAATTCATATCTCTAACCCTTTCACTGGATGTCTCTAGCTACTTAGAGCAAAGCGGTAAACGCTGCAATTATTGAAAATTAATTAAACAACAACCTGTTTTCACTCGGCACGGATCCTTAACGCGGGCCGTGTAAAATAATTAAGAGAAATTATTGCTTCCCTGCTCTTTGAAGAAATCAGAAAACAAAATAAGGTGCCGTGAAGTAACGGCAAATTAAAATCTTGGCTGCGCCGCGTTGCCGTGACCCGCTTTCTGTTTTGGGTCAGTAATAAACATCTTGGGTGCGCTGGCGCTGACTCATGGATGCTGGATCTCTTTGCTAGGACAGAGCTGTGGTAGATTGATGGCGTGCCCTTGGGACAAATAACGTGCCCTCTCCATCAGAGTCCCCGTCCCTTGTCTTCTTCTTTTTTTTCCTTTAATTACGCCACGATGAACGCGCTCGTCGTCAATAATGTCAAGGACTCAAACGCTGGACTCGGCTCGTCTTCATCTCAGACGTGGATGATGAGGATTTGTGACCACATGACAGAAAAATGAGTTCTGAAGCCTCCATCAACGGCACAAAACGAAAAAAAACACAAGACTCTCGATGAGCAGATGTGATCAAAGCAGAGAAATTAAAGCAAGGAGATAAAACGAAGTCCAGAATAACTCTCGGCCTTCAGTGAGTCTGAACAGCTGAAACGTTAAGATGCTCATTTTGAAGTGCCGGTAACGGTACCTGGTTCTGAAGGACAAGTAAAATCAGTCACAGCTTCAATAACATGAATCCTCTACAATAGATTTGTTCAAAAATATCCAACGTGGACATAGATCTGTGACTAGTTTACCTTCTAATATTATGGTAATATTGTGTGATGTTACAACACACTGATGTTTAGAAGTAAATTTATCCAGGCAGTGTCTTTGGTTTGACAGCAACAATCTATGTTTTTAAAGTTTTTATTTTCTCATAATGAAAATTAAAAAGTTTTCCATCCAATCCCCCCTTTTTATTCATGATGGAGCTGTAAATGTGCAACTAAAGTCCCATTTTTGCAAAAATGTGTTTTGAATTCAGTGGAAGTATCATTTTAAACCAGACGTGAGCAACATATGGCTCGAGGGCCAAAACTGGCCCTTGGACAATCTCCATCTGACAACTAGTCTTTAACTGAAACAAAAAAATGTTTTATCAATTAAACTTGAGGAAGTTGACATTAAACGTTTTGAACAAATACATTGAAAGCCTGTATATCAACCACAAGCTGAAACGTTAACCTGTTGTGTTTCCAGAACTAGACTGAGAAGGAAGGAAGGAAGGAAGGAAGGAAGGAAGGAAGGAAGGAAGGAAGGAAGGAAGGAAGGAAAGCAAGAAAGAAGGAAAGAAAGAAGAGAGAAAGAAAAGAAGGAAAGAAAAAAGGAAAGAAGGAAAAAAGAAGGAAAGAACGAAAAAGGAAAGAAAGAAGAGAGAAAGGAGGAAAGAAAGAAAGGAAAGAAGGAAAAAAGAAGGAAAGGAAAGAAAGAAAAAGGAGAGAAAGTAGGAAGAAAGAAGGAAAGAAACAAAAGAATAACAGAAAAAGAATGAACGAACGTCAGTCAGTCTCTCGCACTTGCTCTCTCTCTATATATTGATATCTAGAGATAGAGATAGGTAGAGAGGTAGATAGAGAGGTAGAGAGGTAGATAGAGAGGTAGAGAGTAGATAGATAGAGAGGTAGATAGATAGATAGAGAGGTAGATAGATAGATAGATAGAGAGGTAGATAGATAGATAGATAGAGAGATAGATAGATAGATAGAGAGATAGATAGATAGATAGATAGATAGATAGATAGATAGATAGATAGATAGATAGATAGATAGATAGATAGATAGATAGATAGATAGATAGATAGATAGATAGATAGATAGATAGATAGATAGATAGATAGATAGATAGATAGATAGATAGATAGATAGATAGATAGATAGATAGATAGATAGATAGATAGATAGATAGATAGATAGATAGATAGATAGATAGATAGATAGATAGATAGATAGATAGATAGATAGATAGATAGATAGATAGATAGATAGATAGATAGATAGATAGATAGATAGATAGATAGATAGATAGATAGATAGATAGATAGATAGATAGATAGATAGATAGATAGATAGATAGATAGATAGATAGATAGATAGATAGATAGATAGATAGATAGATAGATAGATAGATAGATAGATAGATAGATAGATAGATAGATAGATAGATAGATAGATAGATAGATAGATAGATAGATAGATAGATAGATAGATAGATAGATAGATAGATAGATAGATAGATAGATAGATAGATAGATAGATAGATAGATAGATAGATAGATAGATAGATAGATAGATAGATAGATAGATAGATAGATGATAGATAGATAGATAGATAGATAGATAGATAGATAGATAGATAGATAGATAGATAGATAGATAGATAGATAGATAGATAGATAGATAGATAGATAGATAGATAGATAGATAGATAGATAGATAGATAGATAGATAGATAGATAGATAGATAGATAGATAGATAGATAGATAGATAGATAGATAGATAGATAGATAGATAGATAGATAGATAGATAGATAGATAGATAGATAGATAGATAGATAGATAGATAGATAGATAGATAGATAGATAGATAGATAGATAGATAGATAGATAGATAGATAGATAGATAGATAGATAGATAGATAGATAGATAGATAGATAGATAGATAGATAGATAGATAGATAGATAGATAGATAGATAGATAGATAGATAGATAGATAGATAGATAGATAGATAGATAGATAGATAGATAGATAGATAGATAGATAGATAGATAGATAGATAGATAGATAGATAGATAGATAGATAGATAGATAGATAGATAGATAGATAGATAGATAGATAGATAGATAGATAGATAGATAGATAGATAGATAGATAGATAGATAGATAGATAGATAGATAGATAGATAGATAGATAGATAGATAGATAGATAGATAGATAGATAGATAGATAGATAGATAGATAGATAGATAGATAGATAGATAGATAGATAGATAGATAGATAGATAGATAGATAGATAGATAGATAGATAGATAGATAGATAGATAGATAGATAGATAGATAGTTTTATTTGTCCCCGTAGGGAAATTAGTTTGCAACATTGTCAGCAGGCATTGACATAAAGGACATACTTATACAAACATGACATTAACATCCATCATTACAGCAAAGACATTTGTGCTCAGTAAGTCATGATATCTTAGTATTATTTATCGATTTAATTGCTTGTGGTATGAAAGAAAATTTTGTTCTGTTTCTTGAGAATAAAGGAAGGCCGTACCTTCGCCCTGAAGGAAGCAACTCAAATGAAGATCTTAGGGGATGTGTGT
>JBBPBX010008471.1:0-21136 GCA_038048925.1 Garcialebias charrua | reverse complement strand
ACAGTGACTGCTGGATATGAGTACCAGTGACCCCCGCGACCTGAAAACTAAGAAGTAGGTAAAGATAATGGATGGATGGATGGATGGATAGATACATGTTTATTTGTGAGTTGTTCCTGTTGTCTGTAGATATTTTATGTTGCACATACTTTTAGCGTATTTCTAATTTCACATTTTAGATTATTATTACAGATTTCTTTACAATTTGTATTTTTGTTGGATGGAACTGGGACCCTGTGTACATAGATTCATTCCACATCATATATCACATGTGGTGTAAATGACAATAAATAACCTTGAATCCTTGAATGAAAGGCTCATTTGAAGCAATACAGCAAAATACATGCTGTCTTTGACTTTTGTGATACACCATTTGTTGAAGTTGTCAGTTTCTGCATCAGTTAGGAAAAATAATCTACAGCTACATCTCTTTTTCCTTTGGTTGCTTCCAAAAATCTACAGATCTGTTCAATATTCTACCAATAGTCATCAGATCATTAGGAAATGTGGAGTCGGATGCCACTGTCAGAAAGAAAAAACATATGATGCACTTTCTTGTCTAACTTTTTTAACCTGCATTGTAGTTGGTCTTTCTGCTTTTGACTGTCTTGCTTTTCCATTTGCATTACCACAGCTTCATCATTTCTCACCATTTTCTCCCCATTACACACTACTTCTTCTAAACCTAATTCCTCTTGAATGTTTTTCTTCCTCACCATATACTGTATCTTATTTCATCCCCACAAGTGGAGGTAGAAGCAATGTGACTGTTGTGCTGCATGTCTGAGACAGACTCTGTAACATCTGCTCCTCTCTGCCCATTGTCGTTGTCCACATAAACTCTTTGTCCCTGTCCCTGTGAATCTTTCTCTGATTCTGGGGCTTTTCCCGGTCAAATCCACACTAAATGGCCCTTCTGTCCACACTCGAAACAGTAAATTGTTTCAGTTGTTGCAACAAAAGTATAGCCAAAACCCTCAACTTTGAATTTCATTACTATGTTCATATTAATAAATATCATTAAAAAAAACATGTAAACATGTCTCCTGAAAGACACAACATGTTTCAGTTTGGCTAATATACAACCTGAGGGAAGCATTTTCATAGTTGAGACAATCTGACCGTGCATGTCAGAGTCAGAGAGTCTTTATTGTCATTTGCACCGCATGTGGTACATGTGATGAAAACGAGATTATGTACACGGGGTCCCAGTTACATCCAACAACAAATGCAAGAGAAAAACAGTAATAACATCTAGAATTAACTAAGAAAAACATCAACTAGTAATACACTAAGCCTAATATAGTGGGAAATAAACAGCAGCACGAACATGAGTTTGTATGAGCAGATGGTCACAGATGAACACAGCAACAAGAAAACAGATCAGCATCAGCATGATGTGATATTTTGCAGTGTTTATTTTTTATTTTATTTTTATTTATTCATGAGTCTAACAGCCTCAGGGTAGAAGCTGTTCCTCAGTCTAGTGGTTCTACATTTGATGCTCCTCAACCTCCGTCCTGAGGGGAGTGGGGCAAAGAGTGAGTGTGCTGGATGAGTGAGGTCTTTCATGATGCAGGTGGCTCTTTTCCTGCATCTGGAGGTGTAAATGTCTGTGATGGTGGGGAGACTGACTCCAGCAGACCAATGTCCAATGTGACAACTCCTTCAGTGACACACCATCACTAATAAACAGAGGCAAGTTTGGCAGGAGTAACTTTTTTGCTGGATTTGTAACGGGAAATACAGAAGTGTTTCTCAAAACTATCCCAAATACAAGAAAAATATTAACATTATCAATAGAATCCAGGAACAAAACAACAGCATTATTCATCCTAGACTATTTATTTTTCATCCCTTTTTCATTTAAGTTCTAAATCTAATGGACCTGTTCACACAGAGCACTAAAGTCAAATACCCATTTGATCTCTGTCAAACTCTGTCAAGAAGCAAGACTAGTTATTGTTTCTTTAGGAATTATGTTAGGGAATATTTGGCCTACGTTTATGGATGTTTAACTACTATGGCTGACTATTTGAGACTGAATTTGTTGCAGCTCCTTGGACAGATGAAGACTTTTGGATGAAAGATGAAACATTTCAACAACAACAACAAAAAAAACATCCAGGGGACCTGACTTACCTTTGTAGGATGGTTAAGAATGTTGACTCTGCCCATGAGCCATATGTTTGAGTGAGCAGAGAGAGCTGGATGAGGAGTTGGGGGGCTGCAGCTGGCACTCCAAGGTCACTTCTGAGTCTGTGAGCCCAGTTGAAATGATAAGCGTGTAAAAACAAACTTTGCACACTGCCTGTGGAAGATTCTGGTGACTAGTATATGTTTTACCTGTCCTGAAAATGTATCTTTGCAAGTAAAAAAAAATTTGTTCAAAATCTTATCCTGTTGTCGAGTGTGGCTCCTTTTGAGGAAGTGAGATAGAGTGAGAATATTTTTCTCAAAGAAATTTACTTGAGAATTTGCCATTAGTCCTATCGCTGCTGTAATGACAGGTTTGCCACATTTATTTTTCAAGGGAAATGTCTTCAACATCATTAACAAAAATCAAATAGGTCAAATTAACCTAACATTGACACATGAATCTTTGACGAGTTCAGTTTTGCTCACATCAGATGGACTACTTTGTAAAACAGGTTTGACAGAACTGAGTCACTTTGGAGAAGAAAAAGGAAAACCACAAGGTTTTCACATGTCAGATCATATCACATTATCTATTTTTGTGAGTGTAAAAGCTCAGTTTGCACTTTTATTTAGGGTGTGAAAGTACCTGATGTTCTGCCAAAACCCAGACCACAGTATCTGTTACAGTAAACATTTAATGCTTTTCAAAACTGCTCAAGCTATCTTTTACTTCATATTTATGCATTTTAAAGTAAACATAAATTATAAAAGTTTAACACATGACCTGTGACCTTTCACACTCTGCAGGTAGCATGATCTGAACGGTACCACAGCATTGAGAGCTAAACGCTACTTCAATAAAATGACTTTGCGATCAAAAGCCAGACACTAGTCACACATCCTGTGCAGTCCAACAAACAAAACGAGAAAAAAAGTATGTTGCCAACCTTTCCTCCAACCAGTAGTCTTCTCAGCTGTCACTTCCTGTGTGAAAAGCATTGTGGGGGTTCTTGTTAAGTTTAGACTAAAGCGGTGGAAGGTATGTCTATTGTAGGTGCTGCAAGAAGAAACTATCGTTCCTAGTTTTTTCGATAACTCAAGAGTTCAGCCATAAAACACTTAGAAAAAGAGGCGATCAGACGGCAAGACTTTATACAGGTAAGGCTGTGCACCATATTCAGCTTGCTTATTCAGGTTTGAAGATGTGTTCATCTATAAGACTTTTACTGAAAGTGACAGTTGAGAGTACAACTGGGACTTCTTTAAAAAGTCTTCAGTTAATACAGATCATGCATCCCTGATTAACTTTACTTGTTTAACAAAGGAGACATATGTCATAATCTGTCAGTAGCAAACCCTTTCTGTGAATTGTTGCAGAGATTTATTTGGAAATGTGGCTTACTGAGTACTTTTGTAAATACTGTATATATATATATATATATATACATATATATTTAAGCAAACATACCTATTACCAATGTCTACAATTCAAATTCAAATGAAACTATGTTTCAGGGTGGGATGGTGACTTTCTTGAGATATTTTGGCATCAACAGCACAGTGATATGCTGCATTGCATGGATTTTCTGGTCAACAGGTAGAATTAATTTACTATTATGTATATATGTATGTATGTTTGCATGTATGTATGTGTGTGTGTATGTATGTATGTATGTATGTATGTATGTATGTATGTATGTATGTATGTATGTATGTATGTATGTATGTATGTATGTATGTATGTATGTATGTATGTATGTATGTATGTATGTATGTATGTATGTATGTATGTATGTAAGCTTGTTTGATGAATCAGGCCTTCTAATTTAGTTTGTTGTATTTTTCTTAAATATATTTGTACAGTTTGTTTTCTGAAATTTCTTTATGTGTCACTGTTTGTTTAGCTTTATGTATAACTACTTTTCAACTTGTAAATGTAAATGGACTGTACTTATATAGTGCCTTTGTATTTTATCAATATACTCAAAGTGCTTTACAACACAGTATGTGCCCTCATTTACCCATTCATACAGCACTCTACTAGATCTATACAAAGAATAATCAATGCTTTATCACTTTCATACACCGATGGTACACACATCAGAGGCAATGAGGAGTTCAGTGTCTTGCCCAGGGACACTTTAGCATGTGACTGCTGGTGGAATCAAACCTCCAACTCTTGCATTGGAGGACGACTGCTCTAACCACTCAGCCACGGCCGCCCCAGTGCAATTTCCTTATTGACATAGCATTTTCTTCTGTCTTTACAAAAATCATTTCCACTTGTGCTTATTCACTTAAAAATCTACTGATTTACTGAAATGTTTAGGTAGTCAGGTACAAACCTGTGTTAGACAGTGGTCAGAGGGGCTTTGAGCTAAGGCAGCAAGGATAATTACCAAAACTGCTCCTCAGAACTTGGTCAGTATTTTACTAATGTCACAAATTTATAAAAACCGTAGTGGTTGAAATGAGGATTCTGTTACTGTTTTTTTATACAGTTGCTATGCATCTGATGGGTATTTGTTAGTACAGTTTCTTAAATGCAGAACATTTGTGCTGCTGTAAGGACTGTGTTATACTGGGATCCAGTCTTTTCAGTTAATTTCAGTAACTCCAGAAAAATGCTGTTCGATTAAATGGTAGATGAATTTAAGGCAGTGTAGTCAAGACAATACGCAGGCATACGGAGTATAACCACTAGAAAAGCGCAAGAATTTCAGTATACCCACTTTAATTCATTTATTCATTAAAAATGAATTTGTTACATTCATTCAACACTTGCTCTTCATTCAACACTTGCTCTTCTCAAGGGCGGACGTCTCCTCTCGGTCTCCGCTTTGCTTTTGCTTTGTCTTGTATGTGAAACTGTCTGAGAGCCTCTCTTCTACAAAATCTTCTGAATACTAACTATGGACTTCAATTTTGGTCAGTTGGTCCCTCAACACAACTGATAACATTTCTTCAAAAAGAAGACAGGCTGTAGGCGAGCCGATTTGCCCTGTTGGCATGCACACAGCTGGATATCTCATCGACTTGGAAGACTTACCATACCATACCATTTTATTTATAAAGCACTTTAAACAGGAACAAGTCCACACCAAAGTGCTGGACAAACAAACACGCAACAGGCAACACAGACAATGAAGTACAACACGAAAAACATAAAAACATTGCAGATCATAAATCAAACGATCCAATACAAATCAGCTGGCATTGAAAGCAATGGAGTAGTAGTGAGTTTTTAACCGGGATTTGAAAACCGAGAGGGAGGGGGCCTGTTTGATGAGCAGCGGTAACTCGTTCCAGAGTCTTGGGCCTGCCACAGAGAACGCCCTGTCACCCCTGCGCTTAAGGCGAGTTTCTGGAACTATTAAGAGTACCTGATCCTCTGACCTCAAAGCACGTGGAGGGACATATGGGTGTATCAGATCCGAGAGATAGGCGGGGGCGAGACTGTTCAGCGATTTGTAGACATACATGAGAATTTTGAATTGGATTCGAAGATGAACCGGTAGCCAGTGAAGGGAGGCCAAGACTGGTGTAATGTGCTCTCTTTTGCGTGTGCTGGTTAAAAATCGGGCAGCTGCGTTCTGAACCAGTTGTAATCGTGCAATGGTGGCTTGACTGACGCCAAACAGAAGTGAATTGCAGTAATCAAGCCTAGATGTAATGAATGCGTGAATCACTGTCTCCAGGTGCTTTTTGGATAATATGGGCTTCAGCTTAGACAGACGCCTCAGCTGGAAAAAACAGGATTTGACGATCATGTTTACATGACTGTTGAGTTTCATGGAAGGATCCATTATCACTCCCAGATTTTTGACTTTTTGTTTTTCGGACAGGGGTAGAGCAGACAGGTCAATGCAGTGGTTTGAGGTTGTGTCATTGGGAAGGAACAATATGGCTTCAGACTTCTTATCATTGAAGCTTAAGAAATTTAAAGCCATCCAGTCCCTGATGTCAGCCAGGCAGTCGAGCAGAGGTTGAATAGAGCCTGTACCATTTTGTCTTAGGGGGAAGTAGATTTGACAGTCATCAGCGTAGAAGTGGAAAGGTATATTGTGTTTCCGGAAAATAGCACCGAGTGGCAGCAGGTATAAGGAGAACAAGAGAGGACCCAGGATGGACCCCTGCGGAACCCCCCATTTAAGAGCCGCCACTGCAGAAGTAAAATCATTGATGGACACACAAAAAGACCTGTCAGAGAGGTAGGATCTGAACCAGTTTAGGGCTGATCCTGAGATGCCCACCCACTGCTCCAACCTAGCAATGAGGATCTCATGGTCGATGGTGTCGAAAGCGGATGTGAGGTCCAATAGGACAAGCAGCACAGAGTCACCAGTATCTGTGGATAGAAAGATGTCGTTAAAAACCTTCAGTAGGGCAGTCTCAGTGCTGTGGAGGGATTTGAAGCCAGACTGGAAAAGCTCGGGGATAGCGTGATCCTCCAGGAAGCACTTTAGTTGGGACTCAACTATTTTCTCTAGAAGTTTAGAAACAAATGGGAGTCTGGAGACAGGCCTGAAATTGGATAATACTGACGGGTCGAGGTTTGGTTTTTTCAGGAGGGGTTGAACAGCAGCATGTTTTAATGATTTTGGCACCACACCCGAGGATAGACTGCTATTTACAATCGAGAGAATGGAGGGACCTAGAGTGTGAAAAACCTCCTTTAGAAGCCGAGGGGGGACCACATCGAAGGGGGAGCCAGATGGTTTCAGGCTGCACATGACCTGCTCTAGAGAGGACAGAGAGACTGGTTCAAAATGGTCAAACACAGCAACAGATTGAGGTGGGATGGATGGATCGTGAGATGGAGGAGAAATGAGAGCCCTGGTGGTTGCGATTTTATCTAAAAAGAAATGTTGGAAGTTCTCGCACAGCTCAGTCGAGGCTTCCATGGGTGATTGTTCAGTGAGGTGGAGAACAGAGTTTAGGGTGGAGAACAGAACTCGAGGGTTACGAGAGTTTGCAGCAATGATATCAGAGAAGTATTGTGATTTAGCAGTTTTCACTGCTTTCTGATATCGGCGCCAGCTCTCTTTTACCATCTCAAAAGAGACCTGCAGACTGTCTTTTTTCCACTTCCTCTCCACCTTTCGGCATTGCTGTCTGGCCGCTCTGGTCGTGTCATTCAGCCACGGTTCGGCCCTGAGTTTTGGTCTTCTCAGTTTAATAGGCGCTACTTGATCCAAAGCCTTTAAACAAACAGAGTCAAACTGGTTTGTCAGCTCCTCAGTGCTGGAGAGGAACCCCGGGGGCTGAATTAACATGTCATTGTTGTAAACCTCAGTGAAACGTGCGGCAGTTAAATGGTTAACATTCCTGCCTTTACGTGCAGGAATGCATGTTTTAGGGGTAACATGGGGGATGGTAAACTGAAAATTCACTGGCCTATGATCTGAGAATACATTGTCTCCTATTTCAAGGTTTGAAACGGTCACATCACATGTTAAAACAAGGTCCAACAAATGTCCACGCTGCTGCGTGGGAGAGTTCACGTGTTGAGTTAAATTAAATGAGTCCAATAAATCTAAAAAGTCCTTAACCATGGGCTTCTCAGGACAACACACGTGCAAGTTGAAGTCGCCTGAAATGACGACCCGAGAATATTTAGCTGTAATTTCAGCCAAGAAATCAGAAAACTCGCTGATGAAGTTCTTAGAACGAGGCGGCCGGTAGACAAGAGCACACAAAGTTACAGGTGAATGTCCGAGTTCAAACACAGTCAGCTCAAAGCTAGAGCAGGAGACTGGAATGGACAGTTGTTTACAGTCAAAAGTTGATTTGAAGATAGTTAATAACCCACCGCCACGACCTGATGGTCGCGGGTCGTTAAAAAACAAACAGTTTGGTGGTATTATTTCCGTCAGCGCGCAGGACTCACCCGACGACATCCACGATTCTGTGATGCAGAAAAAGTCCAAGTCGTGCTCTTCAAAGTAATCCCTGAGGATGAACGTTTTGTTGCAAACAGATCGGGCGTTGACAACACAGAATTTGATGATATCCGAGCTAGCCGCTGATGAGCTGCTAGCAGCTGATGTGCTAACAGCTGGTGGGGGGGCGCGCGTCCGCGGCTCGCTGCCCACAGAGAGCTGCTCCGGCCGCAGATCCCCGTTGTTTTCCTGGTCCGTGCACGCGGGAGACTGGCGATGAGAATCGAGACCATCAGCTGAAGACAGCGAGGCAGAACGCCGGGCTCTGAGCTTCACCAGCCGGCCAGCTCGACAGCCGCGTTTCTTCCTCCGAGTCGATCGATTTCTCCGTGCAGGCTGGTGCGAAGAGCAGCGGAGGTAAACGGGCAACTCGTCTCCGAGCAACGGGGGCAGAGGGGGCCTCCCCGAAGTACGCTCATACTGGCCCGAATCAGCGACATCCGCGGCAGCAAACCGTAAATCCAGAAGCTGCTTCCGATCATAAACCAGCAGTGTACTTATGTCTCCAATGAAGAACGAACAAAACACAAAAATTCCAAACACCCACAGGAGAGGTGGACACGCAGCCATGCTTATGGGCGCCATCTTGGATCTGATGATGTGTCTATCTCTGCTGTCATCTGTGGATCTTAAGGACGCATATTTAATTGGATTTATGATAACTGGTTCCTGCTTTTTGGATTTGGCTGGTTCCTAGTCTATCAACACACAAGGAAGATGTCGGCAGCAAATCTGGACCTGGTCAGGCTGCCTGCCTTACATGATGGCTTGGTTCATGTCTCGAGAAACCAGACTTTTGGCTGAATGGATTAGATCTTGGAGATTTTCTTAGGCACGTTCCATTGGTATGGTCATTTTAATTTGGATATTTCGGACACGAGTGGACCGACACAGACTGAAGGTAGATGTAATTAAAGTTCTGCTTGTCCCCAAAACAATCGTGTTTATCTGACATTCGGCTCCCCGACTGGCCTTGACAGGCCGTCATATCTCAACACGCCTAAGAAGTTTTGTAAACCTGATGCTCTCACCCTCGTAAACCTTCTGCTGAGGAATTCTACGGACTTTTCAGAGGAGCCCAGCTGAATAAACATTCTGTCATCATTTCAGAACTCTGGATTTGCCTCTGGCCGTCCTCGGCAGCCCCCCAAGTGTGCACAGATCTCTGCAGAGGGACCCCCCCAAGTGTGCACAGATCTCTCCAGAAGGAACTGTATATATATGAACTGAGTGTTTTTATCTGAACTCTCTATTGTCTCTGCGGGCTGGCTGCTTATTGCCTTTGAGTACTACCCCCCCCCACCCCTCCGAGTAATGTCAGCGTCGTTATGTGCTTGTGTGCGAGATTTTTTTTTCATTACCACGTTTTTGACCTTCAAACAGAGGAATTTTTTTTGTCTCCAAACCCTATGTGTCATTTTTCACCACTTTTATTGTCTGTCCAACAGATCTCACTTGTAAATGAGTCTTTGAGGCTCAATGTGACTTATCTGTTTAAATAAAGGTTGAATGAAAAATGTGCCCAATGATACATGACATACATTATCATTAGGCACATGTCATTGATACGTTAAACGGCAGTTAAATGCTTCCATAACAATATACAGCGCTTGATAATTACATTTGCTTATCCAGCAAATTAATGTATAATTCTGTACTTACTACTTAATACTTGAACATGTTTTGCTTTGATACTGTTTTATACATTCTATAACTTGTTTTTAATACAGAGCCAACTGTTGTACAAAGTTTGTTGAACATTTATTCAAATAAAAGCATCAGAGAAATTTGTAAATGGCCAATATGCTTAAATATCACAATAAATAGACGATTACATTACAATTTACACTGGTGTACTTTGGTTTAATCACAGTATACCCACTACAAAAATGTAGACTATGCCACTGAGTTTAGGTGTATGTTCATGCATGCTTGTGTGTTTCTGTGAGCGCGCGTGTGTGTGTGTGTGCGTGTTTGTGGCTTTGTAATGAACAGGTGACCTGTCCAAGGTCCATCTTTATCTCATCCATTGAACACTAGGATAAGCACCAGCTCCCTGTAACCTTGGTCAAACTCACCCAGTTAAAGAAATTGGATGGATGGATTTTTATTTACTGTATGTCCTGTTTGCTCAACCTGCCACTTTAAAAGTTCTGCATTTGAGTCTGATGTCAGATTTTGATAAAAAAAAAAAGTAAAAACAAATTTAAGTGGATGTAACACAACCATGCCTCTCACTTGAATCCTTTTGTTGCACAGAATCAAAAATGATCTCAAAGAAGGTTGGCGATGAAGTGACGCTGAGCTGCAGCAACGCCTCAGTAAGCATCGTGGTGTGGAAAATGAATGGAGAAACCCTGTTCTCCTTTAAAGCAGTAAATGGTCAAGTATACAGAGACAATAGCACAAACAGACTTGACTTAAAATTCTTGGATACACCGAGTCAACTGTACAGCCTCGTCATCAAAAACACTCAGAAGCTCCATGAAGGAAATTACACCTGTGAGATGACTACAAATGAAGGAGTGAAGGAAGAGCACTGGGAACTCCTCATTAAAGGTGAAGTCTGCAGTTTCTGTAGAACATCAGCACTTAGAAAAAATTTCAACAAGCAAAGCATTCTGATCCCTCCCCCTCAGAGCCATATATGGCTCTGCCCCCTTGTGGTCTGTTGAAATTCAAATTCAAGCTCTGTTTTTATTGGCTGGTTACAAACTTTGTTTTTATTGGCTGGAAAATGGCGGGTCACTTTTTCTTTTTAGAAATGCTTATTTACCACCTGGAGAAGCAAGGGGACAATATTTTTTTTGTTTTTTTCAGAGATTACCTCTCTAACATCAATCTAGTGACAGAGTAAAGAAATATGTTAAAAATATATTGTTAGAAAAGTTACATATAGCAGCTTTAAAGGTGACACATTTCCACATACCATTCACATCACCCATCGGAACAGGAAGGAACAGGAATAAATTGCACTAAACAGACAAACAATGCCTTATGTTACTCTGTAGCTGCAACTACATCTCAAGTATCAGAGAAAATTCAGAGGACATGCATTAAATCACTTTTATCTGTAATTACAGACAAATAAAACCTTCATGACTACAACAGTACTGGTAATGTCCATGTTTGCTCATGATATAAAAAGGTGGCTACGATAACTTGGTGGTCAGTGCTGTGTTCTTGTGATCCTGAGGTTGCAAGTTCAAACCCAGGTTGCATCAGGAATAGTTCCTAAAACAATGACCAAATCTGTCGTGCAAGTTCACTCACTGTGGTGACCCCTGAAGAAGGGAGCTACCAAAAGAAACTTGCTCTATATAATTAGTGGTAGGATGAATTATAGACTTCTCACACTTCCTGTTTTTAGGTTGTGATAAAATCAGTAAGTATTTTGAGAAACACAGGACATGAGCAATGTCTCTGTTTCCACGGAAAAAGTGTAAATACCACGCAGACAGCTTAAAAATGCACAATGCATGACTGCAAACAAAATCTGTCCAATTTCGAAAATGTTGGGCTGTTGTATAAAATGTCAATAAAAACAAAATGCATTGGTTCACAAATCTTATAAACCCATGTTTTATTCTGAGTGGAACACAGTAAACATGTCAAATGTTTAAACAAAGGAATTGTACAATTTTTAAGAAAATATAAATAACTTCATATTTGTTGGCAACAGCAGCACTTAAAAAAGACTCGACAGGGGCAACAAATACTGTAAAAGTAAGTTGTACAAATAAGAAACAGGTGAAGGAGCTTTTTTTGTGAACTGGGGGTAAATCACAACAGGTCAGAAAGAGGAAATTGTATAAAATAATATTTTAGAGGGGATAAATCTCTCAAATGTAAAGGTGGCTAAGGTTCATCAGTCTGTGAAAAACAGTTTTAAATGTAGTGGAACTAGTTCAGAATAGTGTTCCTCAATGAAAAAACAGGGAAGACTTTAAATATCTTATCATGAAAATATGTTAAAAATTTTGATTAATCTCTGTGCCATGCTCAGTTCAAAATCTGCCTCTCTGATGGTATGGGGATGCATTAGTGCTCATATAGAATGAGCATCTAACACATCTGGAAATGTGTCATCAATGCAGAAAAGTGGTCTTAGAATAACATATGCTACTATTCAGATTAAATCTTTTATTAGAGAAGGTTTTGCATATTTCAGCAAGACAATGCCAAACCACCCCATGATCTACAACAGTTTGACTTTGTAAAACAAGAGTCCAGGTGCTGAAGTTCATGCAGTCCAGTCCTCTGACCGAAAGAGAACATTTGAAACAACATGAATGGAAAAATATAGCAACAATCCAGGACTGCTGAACAGTTAAAATCCTACAGGAGATAAGAATGGGACGTCTTCCAGAAACTCCAGCAGATGGCCTCCTCAGTTCCTAGATGTTTTACAGACTCTTTAAAAGAATAGAAGATTCTTCACTGTGATAAACATACCCTATAACTATGATTTTTAATATGCTGCTGCCATCACATTTAAAATTACCCCTTTTTTTTTCCAAAGTAAAGTACCGGTACCTAATTTCAATATCTGATATGTGCACAGTGGAACATGAACATTTTACACATTGATGTTTTTGACATGATTTTGTTTGCACATTGTATATCACAGATATTTTAAAAAGCAGCAATGACATTAGAAAAGTAACTTTTGTCTCATTGTTTTTCCCCAGAAGAAGTGGGAAAACTTCCTAAAGAACTAATTGCTGTTGTGGCTGCAGTTCCTTGTGCATGTTTCGTGATAATAATAACAATTTTGGCTATTTTCAAATGTGTGCAGAAGCGACAAACAGAGTAAGTTTCATGTTCCAATAGTTATAAATTACCAAGAGAATTTATATCCAAAGTATAGAAATTAAAATGTCACTCTTTTTCAGACGTAACAGTGGACCTCCTGTGTTTATAAGGGTAAATATAATAATAATTTAGTCAGTGTTGTGTTGGTGACGTTTCTCTAAATGTATGATCAAAACGTGTGTAACTGTATATGGGTGCCATTTCTAAAGCTACACAGTCAAAAATCAACAGCAATATTTTGATTTATTTATCCTTTCATAAGAAAAAAAATAGTTTTTTTTTTCAAAGTCATATTTTCAACATGTTACAGTATTCATATTTTTACAAATGTCATAGTTCCAAACTAAACATTTAATTCAAAAACTAAATATTTCATTTACAAACTAAATACTTAACTTGCACGTCAAATATTCATGTCTGACCTAAGTACTTTGTTAGCAAATTAAATGTTTATTTTGGAAATTAAATGTTTACTTGGGAAAAATAAATATTTAGGTCTGAGTTAAAAATTCAGTTAGCAAATTAAATATTTGTTTAGGAATTAAATGTTTAGCTTAGAAATAAAATGTTTAGTTTAGAAATTAAATATTTAGCTTGGACAGTAAATATTTAGTTTAGAAATTAAATGTTTAGCTTTGAAAATATATATTTAGCTTGGAAATTAAATATTTAATTTAGACCTAAATGTTTAGTTTGCAAACTAAATATTTAACTTGCAAATTAAATACTTAGTTTGTAAATTAAACATTTAGCTTGGACATACAATTTAGTTTGTAAAGTAAATATTTAGCGTGGAGCTACATATTTAGCTTGCTAACTTAATATTTAACTTGCAAGTTAAGTATTTAATTTGTAAATAGTTAGCTTGGAAATTAAGTGTTTAATTAGTGAACTATGACGTTTATAAATATGAATAATATAGTGAAAATATGACTTTGAAAACAAAACCCATTTTTTTTATGAAATGCTAAATAATCCATAATATTGCTGTTAATTTTTGACTGTATAACTTTACAACTGGCACCCCATAACTGCAATTAGCCGAGTCACAATAATTTACATAATGGAAAAAGTAAGCAATCAAAAATCTAAATTGTGTGCAATATTTATAGCTCAAAGAACAGCTTGGACTGCAGTCAATCATAGACCATTATATTTATTTTTTTATTTTTTCATTCGTGTTCTGCAAATAACAATCTGTTACGATCCGTGGCTTTTGTTTGCTGTGTTTTTGTTTTGTTCTCCTCTCATTGTGGGCTCAGTTCACATAAGTCGTGTTGTTCTTTGTGTTTTCTTTGGCATGCATTTCCTGATTTTATTTTTGTGAATTGCATTGCATTTCCCTCAGTCAGTCCTGCTTCTTAACACCATTCCTCCACTCTCACCTGTTTCTTGTTTTCATTAGGCTCAGTTGCATCTACTTGTCTTCATTTCTCTCACATATTCTCCAAGTTCCAACAAAGTTCAGTCAAGTCATCTGGATGGTTTCTTTTTTGTTGTTGTTGAGACTTTTTGTTCTTCATCCAAAGGACTTCATCAGTCCGAGGAGCCACAACTATTTGAGTCCCACAAGCAGCACACTCCCATAGTGGACCAACCAGTTTAGTGGTGATAAGACGGTTTCTGGAGCCCACCTCAGTAGACTCCTCTGAGGCAGCCATAGCCAAAGTGGTTAAAAACATCAAAGTTCATGCTCAATAATCCAAGTAGAAAATCCAACAAAATTGTCAGTCATCTACATAGTTTTTTTTGTTGAGACGTTTCATCCTTCAACCAAAGGACTTCATCAGTCTGAGGGGCCACAACAAAATGTGTCCCACAAGCAACAAAACCTCATAGTGGACCAACCATTCGCTGGTGATAAGATGGTTTCTTCATCCAGTCTAAACATTAAAAAAATTAAAAAAATTAAACATACAGATGACTTGACTGAATTTTGTTGGATTTTCTACCTGGATTATTGAGCATGAACTTTGATGTTTTGAACTACTTTGGCTATGGCTGCCTCAGAGGAGTCGACTGGAGAGGGGGCCCCAGGAACCATCTTTATCGCCAACAAACTGGTTGGTCCACTATGTGGGTTTGCTGCTTGTGGACTCAGTTTGTTGTGGCTTCTTGGATTGATGAAGTCCTTTGGATGAAGGACGAAATGTCTCAGCAACCAAAAAAAAGAAAAAAAAGAAAGAAAGAAAGAAACCATCCAGATGAACTGAGTGAACTTTGTTAGTTTTTCTGCCTGGATGATTGAACGTGAACTTTGATATTCTCCAAATTGTCAGTCGTCACCAGTCTGTCATTCTGTCTTATTCCTTACAGTGTGCCTCATGCTTTTGTTTATTTAGACTGTTAATTACCGGTAGCTTTTGGCATTTTTGTGATTAAGTTGCCTTTTTTGTAATAGTTGTATGCCACGCAAGACTTTTGTTTCTTTTCTTTGAGTGTGCATCTTTGGATTCACACGTACAACAAATCTTGCCACATACATCATTTAGACAATGTGACGTGCTTTTGGGGATGGACTTTGTTTGGGTTTTCTTCTCCTTAAACCAAGATATTTCTTCCCAAGTAAGAAATCTTGAACAAATACTTCTCCAGAAAATCTTTTCCCATTTCGTACTGAGTTATGGTAGATGAAATGAGTAGAAAAAACTTTGAAAACCATTGCCAAACTATTAAAAGTAAATTAAAATCACTCTCACACAGCAGAGGCTGTTTTTAGCTTACTGGTACATGAAACTCTGGGAGGTATATTTAGCTTGTTTACAGCTTAGCTACTCAGTAACAGAAATGTTGGCCAACTTTTGTCTGCTCATTTATTTTGAAAATCTTCTGAAGATGTTCAGCTGAAACACAAAACATCTCACTTCTTTCTGTCCTTCCTCCCAGCAGCAACAGCCTGAAGACATTTACGAAAACCACTTGGAAATTCAGAGACATGCTCATGCTCTTCACCACAAGCCCAGGGCTCAGTGACATCACTGTCTAAATTTGCTTTCTCAATAAAGGTAAAGTGCATTAGAGGAATTGTTTTCTTGAATTTGAAAGGCCTCAGGCAGCCAAATACTGAAATGAATATTCCAAAATGCTCTACAGTCCAATATCAATAGCTTTGCTTATAAAAAGAGCATTTTTCAAAGCAACAAAAGGAGATATTTTTTCTTAATTTGAGCCAAAATGTCATTCTGGATGGCCGGTCTTCTGTGCTTATTGTTGTCCTGAGCAGGTTTCCTGTAAAGATCACTTTCCCACAAACTGTGAAGGAATGTGTTGCTGGCCAATCCCTAAAACTGTTCTGAACTTCTTATAGTTTTAAGTTTTATGTTTGCATTTGAAAAACTAAAACCTCAATTAAAGACAGTACAAGTTTTTATTTGCTTGGAAAAAAAAAACTTGCCTTTGTTCTGGTAATTTATTGTGAATACTGAAAGCCTAATAAGTCATTGTTGATGGTGCAACAAAAACTTGATTAAAATATAAATGGGATACTTACTGGCGTACTTTAAAGAAAATTGCATGAGACAGATTGCTGAAATGAATTGTTCAAATATTTTGAAATGTTTGTCATCTAGAAATATAAAAATGTTGTACCTGTTTTAGATGACTCTTTGAGTGACTGACAAGCAAATAGTCTGAGTGGAACCATGTCCAAAGTGGATTGTTGGGGTCTAATAGCTTCAGTTTAAATATTGGTTCAAGTGAACAGTATTAGAAACCAATATATCACCATCAGTTTCACATGCAATTATCCCAGCATTCCTTGTAGATGTGTCACAAGCTGCACAGGGAGTGCAAAAGTTAGCTGCTGCTGTTTGCAAATGTAAATACCTATGAAATTATATGTAAATAACAATGATTGTGGAATTGATTGTAGTGTGAAGGTTTATAAAATAGTGTTTGCATGAACCACTAGCAGCTGATAGGTACCGGCAGTCCAAGCAGCATGCGGCTCGGGTGGTTGCTGAGGCAAAAACTCGGGCGTGGGAGGAGTTCGGAGAGGCCATGGAGAATGACTTCCGTACGGCTTCGAGGCGATTCTGGTCCACCATCCGGCGTCTCAGGGGGGGAAAGAGGTACGCGACCAACACCATTTATGGTGGGGGTGGCGTGCTGCTGACCTCAACTCGGGATGTTGTGAGTCGGTGGGCGGAATACTTCGAAGACCTCCTCAATCCTACTGGCACGTCTTCCACTGAGGAAGCGGAGCCTGGGGACTTTGGGTCGGGCTTCTCCAATCTCTGGTGCTGAGGTCGCCGAGGTGGTTAAAAAGCTCCGCGGTGGCAGGGCTCCGGGGGTGGATGAGATTCGCCCGGAGTTCCTTAGGGCTCTGGATGTTGTAGGGTTGTGTTGGCCAGAGGCGGTCCTAGCCTATTAGAGCAACCCCCCCGGCCGCTAGATTGCCAGTGGCGGTCCTCTCTCAGAAAATTTTGAATAAAATAGATGCCATTTCCTGCATTTTGGTGATTCTGGTGTATTTTAATGGGTTGTTCAACATCTAGTTTTACCTACATATATAATCTATTCAATAACTATTTTAGAGTTAATGGCAGAACAAGAAGTAGCCTGAGACAAACATGTAGCATTAACACATTATGAACATTATTCAAAAATTGTTTCCATAAGAACATTATCAAATATTTTATGTGAACGGTAAGATACTAGCAATCACAGCATTGTAAGAGGGGGACAGTTGAACATGGAGGCCTCCACCTCTGTTTAATGATGGACGGTTTCTTTTCACAAAGATGGCCTCCTTTACTCCTCTCTCAAACCATCGTTCCTCTCCATCAAGGAGGAACGATGACTGAGTTTGTCACAGCTCCTCAGACTGAAGAAGTCTTTTTGATACAAAGAAGAATCTGTCCAGAGGACTACATTTATTGAGCCTGCATCAGGACAATAATCTGTAAAGCTTTAGTACATTTTATATGGAAAACAAATTTTGATTTAACCAATTAATATATTTTCAATAGCAAAATATGCAGGTTTATTTCATATTACTGTCATACTATTCCCTTTCATTGCTTTATGCATTTATTATCTTACTTTTAATGATAAAAATATAATGAGTCACTACTGTTGTTTAGAAAGTGTTTATATTACTAATGTTTGTTCACACACAGTTAGAACAGCTCACCTGTTCCTTCATACTGACAGGAACAATCCCCTCATCACTCCTGACACTAAATCACATTAAAAAATTGTCATAACTCAACACAAATCTCCCCTTTTTACAAAGACTTTTGATCAATTCAGGCCAATTTCATTAAAGAGTTGAATCATCTGACATCTCAGGGCACTTTTCATATAGAGCAGGTCTTCACCAGACTCATATATTATTTAAATTATTTAACAGAATGTTATGTCACAATGCCACACACCACAAAATTAATTGACTTCATAATTAACTTGAACTGTGGTTTACAGTAAAGTTCAACAGCATGTCTTACCTGTTTGATCTCAAGCTGCAGCTGCTGTTTGAGTGAAACAGTGTCAATCATGGTTGTACATTTAGCTGCGTCTGTTTTCCTTCTCTTCTCTGCACCACCCTTACTTTTCCCCCCTTCCATGATCTTTTCACTGACCGCACGTAGTGTCACCTCCGCGCACCTAACTAAAACGAAACTGAAAGTGGATGAGGTGCACGGTGCCCCAGCAGCTGCTGTGGTGATTAAACTGAGGACATGTGATTAAATGAAGGGTGGGGCGGCACAGGAGCAGTGCAGTAGTGGTGTTCTGTGTTATGTTGTTAAAAACAAAAGTTGTAAAAGATTAAAAATAAAAAAAAATAATCGAGGCGCAGTGTCTCTCCTCTCCTTCTTCTTTTGCTTTGGCGCCCCCTGCTGGACGCGCCTGGGGCAATCGCCCGTATTGCCCATACGGGGGACCGCCTCTAGTGTTGGCTTACGCGACTCTGCAATATCGCGTGGACATCGGGGGCAGTTCCCTTGGATTGGCAGACTGGGGTGGTGGTTCCCCTATTCAAAAAGGGGGACCGTAGGGTGTGTTCCAACTATAGGGGGATCACACTCTTAAGCCTCCCTGGTAAGGTCTATTCAGGGGTTCTGGAGAGGAGGGTCCGTCGGATAGTCGAACCTCGGATTCAGGAGGAGCAGTGTGGTTTTCGTCCTGGTCGTGGAACACTGGACCAGCTCTACACCCTCAACAGGGTCCTGGAGGGTGCGTGGGAGTTTGCCCAACCAGTTTACATGTGCTTTGTGGACTTGGAGAAGGCATTCGACCGCGTCCCTCGGGGGGTTCTGTGGGGGGTACTCCGGGAGTATGGGGTACCAGGCCCTTTGATAAGGGCTGTTAGGTCCCTGTACGACCGGTGTCAGAGCTTGGTCCGCATTGCCGGCAGTAAGTCAGGCTCGTTTCCGGTGAGAGTTGGACTCCGCCAAGGTTGCCCTTTGTCACCGATTCTGTTCATAACTTTTATGGACAGAATTTCTAGGCGCAGCCAAGGTGTTGAGAGGATCCGTTTTGGTGACCTTAGAATCGCTTCTCTGTTTTTTGCAGATGATGTGGTCCTACTGGCTTCATCAGTTCGTGATTTACAACTTTCACTGGAGCGGTTTGCAGCCGAGTGTGATGCGGCCGGGATGAGGATCAGTTCCTCCAAATCCGAGGCCATGGTCTTGAGCCGGAAAAGGGTAGCATGCCCTCTCCGGGTCGGGGAGGAGGTCCTGCCCCAAGTGGAGGAGTTTAAGTATCTCGGGATCTTGTTCACGAATGAGGGAAAACTGGAGCGTGAGATCGATAGGCGGATAGGTGCAGCGTCCGCAGTGAAGCGGGCGCTGTACCGGTCTGTCGTGGTGAAGAGAGAGCTGAGTCAAAAGGCAAAGCTCTCAATTTACCGATCGATCTACGTTCCCACCCTCATCTATGGTCATGAGCTTTGGGTTATGACCGAAAGAACAAGATCTCGGATACAAGCGGCTGAAATGAGTTTTCTCCGCAGGGTGGCTGGACTCTCCCTTAGAGATAGGGTGAGAAGCTCAGTCATCCGGGAGGGACTCGGAGTAGAGCCGCTGCTTCTCCACATCGAGAGGAGCCAGTTGAGGTGGCTCGGGCATCTGGTTAGGATGCCTCCTGGACGCCTCCCTGGTGAGGTGTTCCGGGCATGTCCCACCGGGAGGAGACCCAGAGGAAGACCCAGGATACGCTGGAGGGACTATGTTTCTCGGCTGGCCTGGGAACGCCTTGGGATTCCCCCAGAGGAGCTGCTCCAAGTGGCTGGGGAGAGGGAAGTCTGGGCCTCCCTACTTAGGCTGCTACCCCCGCGACCCGACCCCGGATAAGCGGAAGAAGATGGATGGATGGATGAACCACTATGAAATGTTAGAAATTTTGAGGCAACAAAGGTGGGAACAAGTCAGTGTTTTGCAAGTCTCAAGTACGTTTCAAGTCTTTATCCTCAAGTCCCGAGTCAAGTCTCAAGTCAAGACGGACAACAGTCAAGTCCCAGGTCTGAAACTTGGAATTTCAAGTCATTTCGAGTCTTTTTTTAAAACAATGTTGCAATCATATGTTAAATGTAAATACTTTGTAATAGACCATGCAGTGTTTTTTTTAAACCTGTATTTATCTCAAATCCCAGCTTGCTCATATAGCATAAGAAAAGTACCACCTACCGTTCTTTGTGCAACTTCAAATGTTGAACAATGTTGGAAGTTGTTGCATCTCCGCCTGTGGATCTGGCAGGTTTTGCATGTTGCACATCGTTTTTTTTAATTGAGTACTTCGTAATTTATGTACCCAAAATAAATTACGCGTAGGAGCATATCTGCCATGAGCAGTTTTTGTTTGTTTGTTTCTTTCTTTTTTGTTGTTGTGTGTGTCGTTTTTCCGATTTTTTAAAATCATGTTAATTTGATTGGTTGTGCTCAGCTCACACACACGTACGTACGGAGTGTAAAAAAACAGAAGGAGAGTCTGTGTCTGTTAATACGAAATGTGTGAAATGAATGAATGGGTCCCACTTTATGAATAATACATTATTTATAAAGTGGGCCCCCTTAACACTATACTGTATTATGTGTTTTAAACTTTAGATTTAGGGTAAAATCAAGTATTTTCAAGAAAACAAGTTCAAGTCCAAATCATTGGTGTAAAAGTCAAAGTCAAGTCACAAGTCTCTGAACATTTTTTCAAGTCAAGTCTAAAGTCTTAATGTTAATGACTCAAGTCATAAAATGGTATGGTATGGTATGGTAAGTCTGACTCGAGTCCAAGTCATGTGA
>JBBPBX010008470.1:46154-62446 GCA_038048925.1 Garcialebias charrua | reverse complement strand
AATATTTTGTTAGTAGAACCCTCAAATGTTCAAATGTATTTTGTTAAGGGAAAGCTGCTAGTCTAAAGGGAACTGAATTTTTTGCAAAGCCAAGGTATAGAACTAGTTTGAAGGGACGGTTTATTTCAATACAGGGAGTTGAATTGTGGAATGTTTTGGGAAATCATGTTAAAAATGTAAACTCTGTGCTTATGTTTAAAAATGATCAAAACTAAATTGTTAACAAAATACTAAAACTTTTAGTTAAGTGTTTAATGTTCTAGATATTTGTAGATTGTGAAAAGTTACTCTTTTTGCTCTGTTTGCGCTGTCACTTTCCCTCCTGCAGCGCAGGCTGAAACAGAACCCTGAGCTCAGTAGCCCCGCCTCCAGAGGCTCGCCTGCCTGTGTGTGTGTGTGGATGTAACCTGACACCTTCACAGCCGTTTTATGAGATCGTTCAGCGCACAGATACAGTTTTAGACAAAAACACGAGACATTATATTCACCAGCTAAACTATAGAAATGTAGTTTATATAGCAAAAGCATTTGGACATTTTAATAGCGACATAAGAGGCAGGAATTTTCCTGCCTTCCCAAATCGCTCAAGCCTAGGATATAGTTGACGCTGTGGTGGACCACTAGGGGGCTCTACTCACACCCAGTGGACCGAAGGCATTACAGGATGTTTTATTGTGAAAGGTCCAGAGGACCGGATGTTGTATTGGATATATAAGGCGGTGTTGGGTGCTTCCCGCCAGTTTAGTAGGAGTTGATTAAAAGTGAAGTTCTGCAGCCTGTCTCCTGTGTCGTCTCTTCACCACCTCCTACACTGGTGACCCTCGTGAACTGAATATGTCGACATCTGACGCTTCAGCCAGCTCTCTACTGCTGTCCACTGCTGTGGAACCTACACAGGCGGCCCCGCTCGCTTTTTCGGTGGCCGTTAAAATCCCGGACTTCTGGCTGCACGCGCCTCAGTCGTGGTTCGCACACATCGAATCACAGTTTGCTCTTCGCGGGATTTCTGTTGACGACACCAAATACCACCATGTGGTCGCTTCGCTGGATCCGCTGACAACCCAGCGGGTAATGAGCCTGCTACAAGACCCTCCTGCACAAGGAAAGTACGACGCCCTCAAGAAGCTTCTTCTGCGGCGCTACTCACTTTCAGAGGCGGAGCGCGCTGAGAAACTATTTTCCCTCTCCGGTTTGGGCGACGGCACAGCTCTCGAGCTCGTGGAGAGCATGTTGTCCTTGCGGGGATCAGACGACTGCGAGTTCCTCTTCCGCCACCTCGTCCTCCGCCAGCTTCCAGCTCCTGTGCGAACCGCCCTGGCCAACTCCCCGTTTCTGCAGGAGAAGGATTACCGCTCGCTGGCCGAAGAAGCCGACCGCATCATTCTAACCGCGAGGACCTTCGCGGTACAGGCGGCGGTCCCTGGATCTCCAGCAGCGCCCGAGTTTCAAGCAACGCACACAGCGCCGGACGAGCCAGCGGTGGTAGCAGGAGTCGCTAGCCGCAGGCGGGCAGGTCCCGCTCTTTGTTTCTACCACGTGCGCTTTGGCGCCAAAGCACGACGGTGCGTCCCGCCGTGCAGCTTCAAGCCGCAGGGAAACGAGACCGCCAACGCCCGCTAGCAGTCGCGGCCGTTGGCGAGAAGGAAAGGCTGCTTTTCATCGAGGACTCGAGGTCGGGGAGGCGGTTCCTGGTGGACTCGGGTTCGCAGAAGAGCCTCGTCCCCCCGACTGGCTCCGACAGGTTGGCTGAAGGCTGCGGGCCGCAGCTAACCGCGGCGAATGGCTCTCCCATCAAGACGTTTGGCGAAAGGTTGGTGACTGTGCGTTTCCATGAACGGGACTTCCAGTGGAACTTTGTGGTAGCTGCTAGCTCGGTCCCTATTTTAGGGGCTGATTTTCTTTGTGCTCACGGGCTCCTTGTTGATGTAGCTAACAGGCGTTTGATCGACGCTGTGTCTTTTTCGTCACTGCCTTGTGAGACGCGAGGAGCTGGGCCTTTAATGCATGCTAACTTTTTAGCTTCGGGTAATGTGTTTCAGCGTTTATTGTCTGAATTCCCCTCGCTGACTGTTCCTGATTTTGCAAACACAAACACACAACATGGGGTCGAACATTATATTCCCACAACGGGCCCCCCGGTGTTCGCACGTGCACGCCGCCTCGATGCTACTAAGCTAGCAATCGCACAGGAAGAGTTTGCTAACATGGAGCGTTTAGGCATCGTGCAACGCTCAAACAGTCCGTGGGCCTCCCCCCTCCACATGGTGCCCAAGGCAGATGGCAAATGGCGTCCATGTGGGGATTTCCGCCGCCTTAATAACATCACAGAGAACGATCGTTATCCCATCCCCCACATCCAGGATTTTTCAGTGCACCTGGCTGGGACCTCCATTTTTTCTAAAGTAGATTTAGTACGGGGGTACCACCAGGTTCCTGTGCATGTGGAGGATGTCCCTAAGACCGCTGTTATCACGCCTTTCGGCCTTTTTGAGTTTTTGCGCATGCCTTTTGGTCTTAAAGGTGCAGCACAAACATTTCAGCGGTTGATGGATTCAGTCCTAAGGGGTCTGTCCTTCGTATTTGTGTACTTGGACGACATCCTGGTGGCTAGCAGCTCGGCTGAGCAGCACTTGTCCCACCTCCGTGAGGTTTTTCAGCGCCTGGCAGCACATGGCCTGATTGTAAACACAGCGAAATGCCAGTTTGGGCTGCCAGTCATTGACTTTTTGGGCCACCGCATTTCCGCAAGTGGCGCCGTCCCGTTACCAAACAAAGTGCAGGCGGTGTCAGATTTCCCACAGCCCCAGTCTGTTAAAGCGCTACAAGAGTTTTTGGGAATGGTTAACTTCTATAACCGTTTCCTCCCCAGGGCAGCACAACTGCTGCGTCCGCTCTATGGAGCGCTGAAAAAGAAAAAGCCCAACGACAGTGTGGACTGGACACCAGAACGCCTACAGGCATTTGGTGATGCTAAAGCTGCACTGGCCACTGCTGCCCTTTTGGCCCATCCATCCCCAGCGGCGCAAATAGCTTTAACAACCGACGCATCTGATGTTGCGGTGGGGGCTGTGTTAGAACAGCAGGTTTCCGGGGTTTGGCAGCCGCTTGCATTTTTCAGCCGTACGCTACGGGACAACGAGCTGAAATACAGTGTTTTTGACAGAGAGTTGCTGGCGCTTTACCTGGCCACACGCCATTTCAGGTTTTTCCTGGAAGGCCGCCAGTTCACTGCATACGTTGACCACAAACCCCTGGTGTTTGCTATGTCAAAAATTTCTGACCCCTGGTCTGCTCGCCAGCAACGCCACCTCGCAGCGGTGTCTGAATTCACTACAGACATTCAGCATGTGGCTGGAAAATCCAACGTGGTGGCCGACTGTCTCTCCCGGGTGCTGATCTCTCCCGTGTACGTTGGCATCGATTTTTCTGCTATGGCTGCGGACCAACGTAGCGACGCAGAAATACTCGAGCTCCAGTCCGGCCCCACAGGCCTCGAGTTGGAGGAAAGGCAGGTGAATGACGGAGGTCCTCTCCTGCTCTGTGACGTATCTACAGGCAGGCCCCGCCCCCTGGTTCCAGTTTCATGGCGACGCCGCGTTTTTGACTCCTTACATTCCCTTTCTCACCCAGGTGTTAGAGCCTCTGTGAAACTGGTCAGCTCAAAGTTTGTTTGGCCCGGTCTGCGTAAAGCAGTTAAGGAGTGGGCAGCAGCGTGTGTTCCATGCCAGCGTGCTAAGGTTAACAGGCACACCAAAGCACCTTTGGAACCTTTCTCCATCCCAAGTCGGCGGTTTGATCATGTGCACGTAGACCTAGTAGGCCCTCTGCCTCCATCACAGGGTTTTACTCATCTGCTGACTATGATAGACCGGACCACCAGGTGGCCAGAGGTGGTTCCTCTGACATCCACAACATCTGCAGTGGTGGCCCGGGCTTTTTTGTCTACCTGGGTTGCGCGTTTCGGCCCCCCTTCAGACATTACATCGGACAGGGGCCCGCAGTTTGTTTCTGAGCTTTGGTCTACCATGGCCAAGGGTCTGGGGACTAACGTTCACAGGACCACCGCTTACAACCCCCAAGCTAATGGTTTGTGTGAACGGTTTCACAGGTCATTGAAAGCTGCACTTCGTGCTGCATTGACCGGTGACAACTGGATTGACCGTCTTCCCTGGGTTTTGTTGGGGTTGCGTACCGCAACCAAAGAGGACCTGAGCTCTTCCCCGGCTGAACTGGTTTTCGGTCAGCCTGTGCGCGTCCCCGGTGAGTTTTTACCTGAGGTACCCTCACCACAGTTCGCTCCACCGTTGCTCCATCTTTCACCTCAGGAGGCCCCTTTTCGTGTCCCCGGTCCGGTACACCATTGTTTACCGCAGTCATTTGTCCCTAAGAGTCTGGAGTCCTCTAAATTTGTTTTTGTCAAACACAATGCACACAGGACACCACTACAGCCTTTGTATGATGGACCGTTTCGAGTTCTTCAACCAGGTCCGAAACATTTCCTTTTGGATTTAGGGGGTCGTACTGAGACTGTCTGTATTGATAGGCTTAAACCAGCTCATGTTATGTCAGATGATCAGGTTGTTACGGCCCAAGCTCCTCGCAGGGGCAGACCTCCATCCACATTGTTAACGGACGGCGGTCCTTCTTCCAGAAACTCTCAACGTCCATTGGAGCCCGAATCTTCTGCAGACCCTCCTCGTAGCCCTCCACTTCATCAGACTGGTTCTGCAGGGCCCAGGTTCAGCCGTTCTGGTCGTTTGATCAAACCTAAAATGCGGGACTAGTGATGGACCTTACTGGGTGTTCTGGGGGGGCGTGTGTGGTGGACCACTAGGGGGCTCTACTCACACCCAGTGGACCGAAGGCATTACAGGATGTTTTATTGTGAAAGGTCCAGAGGACCGGATGTTGTATTGGATATATAAGGCGGTGTTGGGTGCTTCCCGCCAGTTTAGTAGGAGTTGATTAAAAGTGAAGATCTGCAGCCTGTCTCCTGTGTCGTCTCTTCACCACCTCCTACACCGCGTCGCATAGGGAGCGCGGCCAAAGTGACGCAATCGCAAAGTCCCCGCCCCCGCGCTTTGGCCAGCGCGTTGGTTTTGCGCGTGGTCGTGCACCTCCCAGATTTTGAAGCTCCGCAAGCCTAGCGCGCGCGCCGAATTGATTGACAGGTCGGGTGTGGACCTCACCGACAGCCTTCACGCCAGATTCTGCAGCTGTCTGCGCCGCTGTGGTCGTGGAAACGGCGTCGCGAGGCATGGAGGAATGTTTTGTGACACAAAATGTATTAAATTCTCCTTCATTCCTGATCTGGAGTCGGACTTTTCTTTTGTTTTTTCGCCAAAAGTCACGTGATCGCTTTCTCCTCCGCTGACTCCATGCATTAAAGCCGCAAATAAAGACAACAGTTCAGCACGCGAGCGGAAAGCTATTTCTTTTTGTTGTGTGATTTCAAACAGTTCTTCTTCTACGGTAGATTTCTTCTTCTACACCCTTTCTTGCAACATATGCACAGGTTTTAGAGGGTACTGCCACCTGCTGGTCAGTAAAAGAACAGCACTTTGCCAAGCGCTGCCGTGCCACACCATAAACGCATGCACAGTGCGCGCGCAGCACGTGCGCTCCAGCTTGCGGACCAAAGCGCGACTGTATCCGAGCCTTTTACACAGCAGGTGCCTGCAGCACGTCACCCGAGTGAGTGAAGTGAAGCAGCCGGTGCCTCTCCTGCGCAGTGCCTCTCTGCGCAGGTCTGCACGTCTCATCTCAGTACATTTGAACATTAAATAAGAAAAATTGGCGATTTTGAATGAAAATCAACTTAAAACTGGTTTAGGTTTTAGTAAAATAAGTTTATAGTACAAATCAAAGGATAAAGACAATAATTACATTTATTTTTTCAATTAAATTGTTTTTTCTTTTCATGATGACAGGGGAGGCGTGGCCTCACTTGCCGCCCCTGACCGCACGTCCATTTTATGGAAAGTTAAAAGATGATGTCAGGGGAGCTTTAAGCTTCTTTCTGCCTTTTTGGCTACTTTTCATGTTTTGTTTTGTGTGCTTTTTTTTTTTAGCTGATTTCATAATTTTTGTGCTCATTTCTCCCATTTAAACCTAATTAAGCAAATATGTGTTTGTTCTGCTTTCTTCTGTCAGCTACATTTAAGCATGTTTTTTTTTGTTGTTGTTGCTAATATCAGCTGTTTTTCCTGCAAGTTCTTCTGCAGTAAGCACTGCATTTTTGTAGGAAATACAATTTCTCTAGTTTATTCTTGCTTTCACATTATAATAACAATAATAATCATTTTATTTAAAAGCGCCTTTCAGGACACCCAAGGACACTTAACAAACCAATACAGTGCAAACATTATCAGTGACAAATTGAAATATAAAATACATAAAGATTATAAAATGCAAAATAATAAAAATACATTTAGTAAAGTTAATGATAAGCTAGTCTAAAGAGATGTGTTTTCAGGGCTGTCTTGAACAGAGAAAGGGAGGTGGTGTTTCAAAGGTCTGGCGGTAGAGCGTTCCAGAGGTGAGGGGCAGAGCAGGTGAAGGCCCTGCTCCCCATGGTGGAGAGGCGGGCAGAGGGTACATGGAGATGTAGCGAAGAGGAGGATCTGAGAGAGCGTGATGGGATGGAGATTTGTAGGAGGTCAGATAGATAAGGAGGGGCAAGGTTGTGGATAGATTTGAACGTGAGAAGTAGAATTTTGAAGATGATGCGTGATTTAACCGGGAGCCAGTGGAGCTGCTGCAGGACAGGAGTGATGTGGTTATAGTAGGAGGTTTGAGTGATGACACGGGCAGCTGAGTTCTGGACCATCTGTAACTTGTGGAGAGATTTGTTGGGGAGGCCGTAGAGAAGGGAGTTGCAGTAATCGATACGGGAAGTCACAAGACTGTGCACCAGGATGGCTGTGGAGCGGGGTGTGAGAGAAGGACGGAGACGGTTAATATTACGGAGGTGGAAATAGGCAGACCGAGTAATATTGTTGATGTGTGAAGTGAAGGAGAGAGTGGTGTCGAGGATGACACCGAGGCTCTTGACCTGAGGGGAGGGGGATAGCAGAGAGTTGTTAAGGGGGACGAGAAGATGTTCTGATTTTGAAATAGAGTTTTTGGTACCGACGAGAATGATTTCTGTTTTGTTACTGTTTAGTTGAAGGAAATTGTTAGAAAACCAGTGATTTAGCTCATTGAGACAGTCGGTGAGGATGGAGGGTGGGTGGGTGGAGTTAGGTTTTGATGACAAGTAGAGCTGTGTGTCATCAGCATAACAGTGGAAATGGACGCCGTATTTGCGGAAGATGTGACCTAGAGGAAGGAGGTAAATGATGAAGAGGAGGGGTCCGAGGACAGAGCCTTGGGGGACACCCGTGGAGACAGGGGAAGACTGGGAGCGGAAGGATTTAAGCTGAATGAATTGAGTGCGGTCAGAGAGATAGGAGTTGAACCAGTCTAACGGGGTACCTGAGATGCCAATGGAGGTTAGTCTGTTGAGGAGGATAGAATGACAGATGGTGTCGAAGGCAGAACTTAGATCAAGAAGAATGAGGATGGACAGAAGACCAGAGTCAGCAGCAAGAAGGAGGTCGTTAGTAATTTTTACTAGAGCTGTTTCGGTGCTATGGTGGGGGCGAAATCCAGATTGAAACTCTTCATAAATGTTGTTGTTGGACAGGTGTGAGTGAAGTTGACTAGCAACAGTTTTTTCAAGAATCTTGGAGATGAAGGGCAGATTGGAGATCGGACGAAGATTACTGAAGTTGGTAAAGTCAAGACCTGGTTTCTTGATGATGGGGGTGATTGCAGCAGATTTGAAGGCTGTGGGAACAATGCCAGAGGTTAGGGAGGAGTGGATGATATTAGTGATGATAGGGAGCAGAGACGGGAGACAGGATTTAACAAGAACTGTGGGAAATGGGTCAAGTTGACAGGATGAGGACTTGGACTTGCTGATAATGACAGCAATCTCATCAGCAGAGGGGAGGGAGAAGACAGAGAAGGGGAGGGAGGGAGGGGGGAATTCAACGAGGATGCTGGGGGCAGTATTTGGTCCAAGGTGTTTATGAATTGAAATAATCTTTTCATTGAAATATGACATCAGGGAGTTGCAAAATTCTGTGGAAACCATGTGAGAGGGTAGAGAGTTAGGAGATAAGACAGAACGGTGGAGGAGAGAGAACAATGTCTTTGAATTACCAACATTGGAACTGATGATGTCTGAGAAGTAGCTGGATTTGGCTTGAGAAATACTGTTCTTGTAGTGGATGATGTGGTTTGCATAAAGTTCCTTGTGAATTGTGAGACCAGATTTTTTATAGAGAAGCTCTTTGGTTTTCAGGGAGCGGAGTTCTGGAGTGAACCAGGGTGCAGAGTTAGAGAATGAAACCGTCTGGGTTTTCAGAGGAGCAACAGAGTTAAGTATGTTGGTGAGGCTTGTGTTGCATAATGTGACAAGATCATCAGGGTTGGAGGAGTTGAAAGTGGAGAGGGTATTATTAATATGAGATAAAAGAGTGTCATCATGGTTGATATTCTTGATATTACGGAAGGAAAGAGTGCATTGAGGTTTATCTGAGGAAAATTTAAGATTAACATTGAATGAACTCATCAGGTGATCAGTAAATGGAAGTTCGTTAGAAGAAGAGTTAAGAGGAGAAAGTCCGATGCAGCAGAGTAAATCCAGAGTGTGGCCCATCTTGTGTGTTGGAAAGTTGATGAATTGTTGAAAGCCGCAGCTGTCCAGGCAAGATGTGAAGTCTCTGGAGAGGGGGTTGTTTTCTTCATCCAAATGAACGTTGAAATCGCCCAGCAGGATGACATTGGGTGAAAGAGCTGTTAGATGAGCCATTAGAGCAGCAAAGTCATTCATGAAGGACCTGTTCACTTTTGGAGGGCAGTAGATAGTGGCAACAACAGTGGGTGTTGGGCCAGCGAGCAGACACAGTGTGTTCGAAGGAGGAGGAGGGGTGAACCGGAGTGACCTTCCAGTTCTCGCGGTGAATTATCGCGAGACCGCCGCCTCTGCCGGAGGCGCGGGCCTTTGCGGTGTAAACAAACCCGGTGGGTAGACTCATTCAGATAAAAAAAGTCGTTTTGTTGTTGCCACGTTTCTGTCAAGCAGATGAAATCCAGTTTTCGGTTGGATATTAGATCGTGAACTGACCTTTGCCCGTGAGGGAACGAACGTTCAGAAGTCCAAACTTTACGGAGGAGGTGGAGGTAGTGACTGGAGCGTTAGCCGACCGAGCTAAGTTGGCTAACGTGCTGCTGCTGCTGTTAGCGGTCCGAGCATTGCGGCGTGAAGAATGGCGAGAGTCAGACCAGATGGAGGTTATGGGATGAGCCTTGTCTGCGTTCAGTCGACGGCGCGAGCCCCGGTGGATGTATCTCCGACGAGGATGGAAGGCAATTTCCTCAAGAGGGAGTAGGCGGCGCGGCCGGTAGGAAACGAAGACAAAGGAGCTCCACGGCTGAATAATAGAGCAGGCCAGACGCTGGGTGGTGGTGGATGAGAAGCAGCAGAGTCCAGACGAGAACAGGCAGCAGGTAAATCCAAGTAAAATCCATATTTGTTGATGAGTAGAAATGCCCAGGCAAGGGTCGGTGAAAAAAAGCAGAAAGTACTGAATAAAAAAAAAACAAGAAAAAAGTACGAGGAGCAGCGGCAGCCAGGTGTGCCTGCATTCGATCCCGGAAGTCACATTCAAATTACATTTACAATCAAAGTCTCTCACATTCCCTATTAAACTCCCTCACACAGGGCCGGCCCAAGGCATAAGCAAACTACCCAGCCAGCATGCACAGGTGGGCCCCATATGGTATACATATGTGCAAAAAACATGGGCCCCAAAAGGTTTTGTCCACGGTTTCCATGGTGGCCCCACATGGGTTGGCCCAGATAGATTTTAATGGGCCCTGACTGGGTTTTCAGTGGGACCCATATGTTTAACTTAAATGAGACCCATGTAAAACCCATGTGTGTACCTTGAAGAATATCTACCTGGGACTAAACTGGGTCCCAACTGGGCTAAAAATATGGGTAATAAGTGGGTTTGTCCACGGTTTCCATGGTGGCCCCACATGGGTTGGCCCAGATAGATTTTAATGGGCCCTGACTGGGCTTTCAGTGGGACCCAGATGTTTAACTTAAATGAGACCCATGTAAAACCCATGTGTGTGCCTTGAAGAATATCTACCTGAGACTAAACTGGGTCCCAACTGGGCTAAAAATATGGGTTATAAGTGGGTTTGTCCACAGTTTCCATGGTGGCCCCACGTGGGTTTGCCCGGATAGACTATAATGGGCGCTGTCTGGGCTTTCAGTGGTTCCCAGATGGTTAATTTACATGAGGCTCATTACAGACCCATGTGTGTTCTTACCAGCATAATTTATGTGTCGGATTTTCCGATCCAACCTGCCGAGAGCACGTATATTGCACCATACTCTGTGACTTCTGTCTTAACATTGTGTGAGTTACACTCAAAGAACACTCTGAGCCTCACAACAGATAATACCCAGTCTTTAACAAGAGGCAGTTCTATAACACAGATGTCCTTCTGACTCATGGTGCAGCCCGGAACACTAAAATACTGCTAAACATTATTGGAAATCAACATAGTCCACTCCCCGTTTTTGATTGTGGCACTATGAGTTGTAATTCTTGTTGGCTTTGATCAACGGATACAGATTTAAACTATAATTGAACACTAATATACCGCTAAGCATGATGGGAAATCAACACGGTTCACTTCCTGTTTTTTAGTTTAGTTTTTGATTGTGGCACTATGAGTTGTAATTCTTGTTGGTTTTGATCAACAGATACAGATTTAAAATATACATTGAATTTATAAAAATATACATTGAATTTATAAATGTAAATTCAATGTACAGTTTAAATCTGTATCTGTTGATCCCACATTTATACCACTTGGGATAAATACAGTTAGCCCACATGGGCTTCCCATGCTGGGCACATTATACTAAAATCACATGGGTCCTATATACTGATGCACATGTCTGTCCCATTCCCAGTTAGCCCACATAAAAAAATGAGCTGGGGCCTATATTATATATGCCCAGGTTGAAGCCATGTAAGATCATCCCACATTTAGCCCACTTGGGGTAAATACAGTTAGCCCACATGGGCTTCCCATGCCGGGCCCATTATACCAAAACCACATGGGTCCCATATAATGATGTCCATTTCTGTCCCATTCCAAGTTAGCCCACATAAAAATGAACTGGGGCCTGTATATCCATGCCAAGGCTGAACCCATGTAAGGTTATACGACACTTATCCCACTTGGGGTCAATATAGTTAGCACACATGGGCTTCCCATACTGTGACCATTATACTAAAACCACATGGGTCCCATATAATGATGACCATTTCTGTCCCATTCCCAGTTAGCCCACATAAAAATGTACTGGGCCCTATATATCCATGCCCAGGTTGAACCCATGTAAGGTGATCCCACATTTATACCACTTGGGATGAATACAGTTAGCCCACATGGGCTTCCCATGCTGAGCACATTATACTAAAATCACATGGGTCCCATATACTGATGCATATATCTGTCCCATTCCCAGTTAGCCCAAATAAAATTAAACTGGGGCCTATATATCTATGCCCAGGTTCAACCCATGTAAGGTCGGCCCACTCTTATACCACTTGGGATAAATACAGTTAGCCCACATGGGCTTCCCATGCTGGGCCCATTATACCGAAACCACATGGGTCCCATATAATATTGCCCATTTCTGTCCCATTCCCAGTTAGCCCACATAAAAATGTAGTGGGCCCTATATATCCATGCCCAGGTTGAACCCATGTAAGGTGATCTCACATTTATACCACTTGGGATAAATACAGTTAGCCCACATGGGCTTCCAATGCTGGGCCCATTATACCAAAACCACATGGGTCCCATATAATGATGCCCATTTCTGTCCCATTCCCAGTTAGCCCACATAAAAATGTATTGGGCCCTATATAACCATGCCCAGGTTGAACCCATGTAAGGTGATCCCACATTTATACCACTTGGGATAAATACAGTTAGCCCACATGGGCTTCCCATGCTGGGCCCATTATACCAAAACCACATGGGTCCTTTATAATATTGCCCATTTCTGTCCCAATCCCAGTTAGCCCACATAAAAATGTAGTGGGCCCTATATATCCATGCCCAGGTTGAACCCATGTAAGGTGAGCCCACATTGATACCACTTGGGATAAATACAGTTAGCCCACATGGGCTTCCCATGCTGGGCCCATTATACTAAAACCACATGGGTCCCATATAATAATGCCCATTTATGTCCCATTCCCAGTTAGCCCACATAAAAATGTAATGGGCCCTATATATCCATGCCCAGGTTGAACCCATGTAAGGTGAGCCCACATTGATACCACTTGGGATAAATACAGTCTGCCCACATGGGCTTCCCATGCTGGGCCCATTATACTAAAACCACATGGGTCCCATATAATAATGCCCATTTATGTCCCATTCCCAGTTAGCCCACATAAAAATGTAATGGGCCCTATATATCCATGCCCAGGTTGAACCCATGTAAGGTGAGCCCACATTGATACCACTTGGGATAAATACAGTCTGCCCACATGGGCTTCCCATGCTGGGCCCATTATACTAAAACCACATGGGTCCCATATAAAATTGCCCATTTCTGTCCCATTGCCAGTTAGCCCACATTAATCCTGTATAGGACCCATATATTTAGCCCAACAGGGCTCACAAAATGGGTTCCTTTATGGGATAACCATATGGGTCTCATGCAGTTAGCCCAGATAAATCCCATGCCCACTCATTACCCAACTAGCCCACAATAACCCCATGTGGGGCCCAACTATGCATGTTGGCTGGGTAAGCGGCTGCTTAGGGCCCCGGGGCCACTAGGGGGCCCCCTAAAAGCAATTGAAATTTTTAAGTAATGATTTCTATATGATTCTATTTAATATTTTATGTTCAGCTTTTGCAAATTACTTCATACATTTACATAGATTTAAGAACCAATTATTCAACGTTGTATGTCTTTTTTTAAACCATTTTATGTGGTATCAAGTAATTGTTAATTTACATTATTTAAGGATTTTCTTGATATTTTATTATTTTATTTTGTCTGTTTTTTGTACAGTTTAATTTATTTTTATGCATCTAACTTATTTAATCTGTTTGTTGTTCTTGCACTACAAATTATTTTGATAATTACTGCTGCAGTTCTTTGGAACCAAAGATAATAAGCCAGATCACACTTTGCTGTAACATACATTGCATACTGGTGTTTGTTTTCTTTTGTTACTTTTAGTATATACATATAGGATAATGTAAACATGACTGTCAGATTTGCAATGAGTTTATGTTAGGTGGGTGAATGAGCTAATCATCTGACAGTTGAGTGCAGTAATCCACATTTTTAAGAGAAATAGAGGGCCCCAAACCAAATTACGCTGAGGGCCCCATGGAGGCATGGGCCGGCCCTGCCCTCACATTACTAATAAATTCAAAGTCATTCTCAGTCACATTCACTATAAAACTCTCACTTTCACTATCAGTCTATGACATTTAGTGAAAGTCTCATGGCACATGGTCAAATGGGTTAGCTTCAAAAGTTAATTAGTTATAGATTTGATTATTTCTTCCAGAAGGTTTCGGTAAATTTGGTTCATAAGATTCTAATAACAGGCAGAGTTGAATCCAAATAGTTGAAAAAAATCTTAAACATTTTGTGCAATCTGTTAGCACACAACATATTGGAGATGATCCTCAGCTACTACCACACTAAGTATTAAGGTCAGTTAGCTTTGGCAGCCATTTTGAACCAGTTGACTTGAAAACTTTACTTGTTGTGTACATGTCTACTGATGATTTTCTATTTGGCTAATGGTACAGACATACCGTACACACAAGCATAACTGTCTACTTTTCAGGAGGCAAGTTTTTTGGGGGGAGAGGATCTGAATTTTGGACATCTAAATGATATTTTATTAGTCATTTTACAGTTCTTGACTAATAAGCATTTGCTGTACAGTATATATACAGTATATAAAAATGTATGCAAGTTACTTTGTGCAATAAGGTGTTGTTGCAATATTTTTTCATTAAACATTTCATGAGCTAAATCTAAAAATCAATGGCGTCTTGATTCATGGGCAAAGGGAAAGGGTGCTCAGTTGGTAAAGTTGTTGCCTCTCAGGGAGAAGGTTGCCAGATCGAATTCCGGCGACTTCCTGGGCGGAGTTTGCATGTTCTTTGCATGTGCACGTGGAGTAATCTGGTTTCCTCCCACAAACGAAAAATATACATGTTAGGCTGACTGGTTACTCTAAATTGTCCCCCAGTGTGATGGACTGGATATGGGCACCAGTGACTACCGTGACCCAGAAAGAAAGAAGCGGGGAAAGATAATTGATGGATGGCTCTTGACTCACTTTAAATTCCATTTGATACACACTCACAGAAGAAACCTCAAACATTATTCCCAAACACTGAAAAGTTGTGACTGCAGAAACATATTTAAACAGTGTTGTAACGACACGTTCTTGTCAGGTCAACAACCAGATCTTCCCCGTGTGGACGTACTCCTACCTGTCAGTCTTGATGCCGGTGTTCCTGCTCACTGACTGGCTGCGTTATAAGCCTGTGGTGATCTTCCAGAGTGTGATGCTTCTCACCACCACAGCACTGCTGAGGTGGACAGGAAGTGTCCTGGCAATGCAAGCCATGCAGTTCTTCTATGGGGTGGTGACAGCCAGTGAGGTGGCCTACTTTTCCTACATATACAGGTCATGTGATGTAGCAAAAGTCACATCATGAGCTCAGGTTTAATATAGTTGGTCTAATCTAACAGTCTGGACACTTTTCATTACAGTGTTGTGGACCTGAAGAGGTATCGGAAGGCCACGTCTTACAGCCGAAGCGTCCAGCTCCTAGGATACACGATAGGCTCTGTGTTGGGTCAGCTGCTTGTCAGCTTTAACCTCATGTCCTACAACAACATTCTGATTTTTACTTTGGTTCTCACTGCCTGTGCTTTCCTCACCTCCTGTTTACTACCAATGCCTCAGAGGAGTATGTTCTTCCACCGAAAGCACTCTGGCGAGGTCCTGCCAGCGGGAGGAGTGAAGGCACCTGCAGAGGAAGCAAGCAATGAATCCCTGGATGAAATGAGGGATGAAAAGCTTGTGCACACAGAAGCTAAGAAGTGTGCAGAAAAAGAGGACAAAGAGGAGTCTGCCAGTGCAGGGAGCTGCAGCCAGGTCATCCTCCAGCTGTGGACAGACTTCAGACAGTGTTATTCCTCCAGACAGCTGCTCTACTGGTCCCTGTGGTGGGCGATGGCCACATGTGGATACAACCAAACGGGCAACTATGTGCAGGTTGGTTTTAAAAGCAACTGGGGAAAAATAGACTAAACAAAACGTTTTTATCACAATGAACAATATATTTGACAAAAAACCTTCTGTGATGAGAATTTGCTGACATCTGTGCCTGATATTTGCCAACTAGACACAAATAAAGACATTTTCAGACTCAGGAGTTCTGGAGACAGTAGCCCTCTTTAGTGTCAAGTGTGTTGACGATTTTGTGCCATTATCAAAGTTCTATCTTCTCATGCTTCCTGTGATATCCCATGCAGGCGCTGTGGGAGCACAAGCAACCTTCCCAGAACTTTAGCATTTACAACGGGGGTGTGGAAGCAACATCCAACCTGTTGAGTAAGTGACACAGGATGAGCAGGGTACAGACTGGATATGAAACCTCCCAAAACAAACTAGAGCTGTTGGTGATGATTAAGAAGAAATGCATTTTATTGGTACACAAATGAGTCTTCTGCATCCCTGCTGTTTTGCAGGTGCAGCGACGGCCTATGGCATAGGCTTCACTGAAGTGAGGTGGGAGCAGTGGGGGGAGCTGGCCTTGGGTGGTTTTTCTGGACTTGGTGCAGCTGCCTTGTTTCTCATGACTTTCACCGGCAACATCTGGGTCTGCTACGGCAGTTACGTCCTGTTCAAGTGTTTGTACATGCTGCTGATAACAATCGCTATGTAAGGGTTTTACTCTTTTTGGGGTTATCTCCTGCCTCCGAAACGCAAAGATGAATGCTCATGTTTATGTGTGCCCATAACCACTGGACATATTTTGATCAAACTTTCAGAACGCAATCAGTGGATGTACATCTACAACTGATTTACTTTTACTCTAGGCCGTACTATTCAAGATGGCTGATGGTTAACATTAGCAACCCCCCCCCC
>JBBPBX010008470.1:34617-45883 GCA_038048925.1 Garcialebias charrua | reverse complement strand
GTTTAAAAAAGTCACGCACCACAATTGTTCTTGACAATAGGTTCTGTTTGAAGTCGAATTATAATTTTAAATGTAATAATGACTAACGGATTAAAGTATTTAAATTAAAATCAATTTGTTATCAATGCCGTTTTCTAACACTACAATATCAATATGAAGATCTCAAACTGAAACCAACTTAAATTATGAATTAATTTAAGTTTAATTTGTCTCGGTAACGCAGACTTCGGTAACGCAGACTTTACATTGACCTCCTCCTGTTGCAGTCATAGCTGTCAGATAGCTCAATCAGTAAAGCGTTGCGTCGCAGTGCCGAACCTTATGGGTTCGAGTCCCACATGGGACATTTTTTTTCTCCTTTTAATTCATTCCAGATTTAAAAAACACAAGAAAACTATTTACAATACAACAAGAAATGAAGCATAAAGTCTTTTTAATCTGGAATGAATAAATAATCTAAAGAAAGAAGGAAAAAAAAAAAAACAGTCATACCTCGTGGGACTCGAACCCACAAGGTCTCAATAAGCAGTGCAATGCTTTACCCAGTTGGCCACCAAGTCACATATATTTTAAGGTCCACATTTCTTATAAACAAACATTCTTTGGCTTTAGTTGGTCATTTACTCCCATGAGTGACGCTGCTAATAAGGACAGATTTTCTTTTCTTGACCTCAGAGAGCAGAACTTCAATCTCCGCACCGGTAGAGTTCTTCTTTTTACTTTTCGCTGTCATTTTATGAACGAACACGTTTTGCCTCTGAGGCAGGAAACGTAGCCTTATATGGTGTTTTGAGGGGTGGGAATTATGTAAATAACCTCTCCGCGTGCACGCGCAGGTTGATAGAACAGGTGGGATTCATCATATTTGCGCAGCCATTTACACACTTTTCCTGTGGATAGAAGAGTTTGTTGAATCTGACGTGGCATGTTCGTACGAACGCTTCGTACGAACAAAAGTAGGAGAAATTTAGGATAAAAATACGAATATGTTCGTGCATGAGGGCCATTGCATTTTTAAGGTTTGAGCAAAACGGCTACAGTATATAACTCTGATCCAAAAACTGTACTCCTAGGTATCAGATTGCAGCAGATCTGTCAATGGAACGCTACGCTCTGGTTTTTGGGGCAAACAACTTTGGAGCGCTGGCTCTTCAGACAATTATCACGTCTGTTGTTGTCGACAGCAGTGGGCTGGGCCTCCCCATTATTCCTCAGGTGAGAAATCTGGCTACAAAATATGTGACATCTGTGTAATTTATGATTGTTAACCTTGTGTGCTCTTCTGCAGTTCATCATATACTCCAGCTACTTCTCAATCATCTCAGTAGTTTTTTCACTTCGGGGGCTATTTAACTGCTGGAGAATGCAGAAAAACAAAAAAGAAACTTCTGCAGATAAAAGGGACTCTGTGACAATCAAAGAGCACAAATTCTGACGCTGAAATAAACGTTTGGTATATGGTCGCTTCATTTTGTAGCCAATTAAAAGTGGGGGAAATACCTGTTTCAGCATCTGCCAATCTTCCTTAAATCATTATTCACCAACCTGAACTGCCAGCTATCAGCATTTATTTGGGATAAAAAGCATCCATGGATTGCCAAGAGGGTCTTGCATCTGCCCCACAGGCTTAGAGGCACGTCACTTCCTAAGATCATGCAGTATTACTGGGCAGCTAATATCAGAACTCTAGTATTCTGGATGGGTAAGGATACCCCTTCACCTAGTTGGGTAGCCATGGAAAGGGCCTCGATTAGATCCAGCTCATTCAGAACATTTATTTATCCTCAATCTGTCTGAGACACGCTGTAATTAGGTGCACTGGTCCAAAGATAAACTGTCCAAGATAAAAGCCAACCTGGACCCCGCATGTAATCGTCGTAAACAAACTCCAGCTACACTCCTGCATACATTCTGGACCTGTCCCAAACTACAGACCTTATGGCAATCTATTTTGACACCTTCTCTGGAATATGTGGGAGAACTGTACACCCATCACTGTTCATCTCACTGATCAGGAAGGTCCCTGAGGATACGTCCTTCAGCAAGTACGAGAAGGCTGCGATTGCTTTTGGCTCTCTCCTGGCCAGAAAACTTGCTTTGTGCAATTGGAAGGACCCACACCCCCCAGCATATGTACCGGTACATTGGATAATCGTACCCATTCAGAAAAAAACAGAAACCCTGAAGGGTTTTGTTAAAATATTTTGGGACACTTGGCAGCATTTTATGTTGCATGTTGAAAACTTGTCCAATGCCTGTTTAGTTTATTTGTGTCTGATCCGGTGTGGGTGGTTTTTTTTTGTTCTTTGTGTTCACCTTTTTCTTTGTATGTAAAAAATAAAAAAATAAAAAAATGAAGACTAAAAAAAAAAGAGGGAAAAAACAACAAATAAATACAACATATAAAAAAAAAAACATCATTAAACAGTTTCATCATTTCTTTTTACATAAAATTGATTTTAATATATATTCTGTATATATTTACACATTAACTTAAAATTAATTAACATCCAATGAAAGTGGTTTTCAGTCCAACAGTCATTCTGGTTCTTCACATTGGATTGTGGTTGTCATTCTGAAGTGTTGTGACCTGGGCCTCCGTCTACAAGATGGGAGGAGATGGCAGAGCGAAGTGTTCGCCCGTTTCTGACGCAGCTTTCATTTTGTTTTTAACGTTCAGCAGTGAAATGTTTTATCTTCTGTGAGAACAATTTACTCAAAAAGTTCTGCACAAATAAACAGTTTTGTTCTTTACAAATACAGAAACTGGCAGTAATCAAGCAACAGCCCTGTCTGATATTCTGTGTTATACAAATACTGATGCACAAGCAGCTAACGTCGTAAAGAAACAAACAATATGTACAAAAACTGCAGCATAATGAATGAGATACACTGGATGCAATAACTTAAGTTTTTTTTAGCCAGTTTGAGTATACATTGTTGCTCAGTGGAGACTCGGACAGTTCACAGGTTAAATAGAGGAAGAACGGGTCGACCTCCTCCTCGGCATTCACCGTTACTTTCCTTTATAGTTTTACAGTGTCAGCATGACTGCCTCGCACATTGTTCTGTTTGTGACAAACTGCGATAGAAAATACAAATTCTTACAAAAGTTGTGTTTTTTTAAAGCTACTTGTGAAACAAAACAGTGCAATAGGTGCAAGCGCGCCAGGTGTTGACCCTGTAGGGCAGCTGACAAGATGGCTCGCTATAAGAAGGGGTTTGTTGAGGAGCCTCCTGCTGGATACTGTGGAGGTGGACCTGAACCCTGGAATCAGAGGGGTACAGAGGAGAGTCAGAAAACAAGACGAACTAGTGATTTCTTGTGTTGTTCTGTCAGACAGTTACAGTATCAATATTACCGTATGAGCAGTGGCATCAGAAAAAAAGAGGCATAGACGTATAGGGTGAAATATTAGCTCATGTAGCATTCCTTTATTCTAGTATGTCGTTTTTCAGATTTGAAAAGGGCGTGGGCATTTTCAACAGCCTCTGATTCATTTTAAATGTCTGAAAATCTATGTATAAAAGTTAAAGTTTAGCTATGCATTCCTGAATAAAGACTTCTGTTTCATTCGCCATACTCTGCCTGACTGACGTACTGATAATAATTTAACAGAACATCACTTCAAAAATTGCAAGACTATTTAATTAGGTTCAAATGATTTAATGTTGTCAAAATGAACACACATTTAATAACTCACTTGGAAAACAACTATAGCTTCAGTGTAAAGTGTTCATTTTAAAGCCTCCATTAAAGAAGCTATGTAATATTTAGCAATAACAATTAAGTTGGACTTTGTCTTGTTGACAATGTCTTGTTGTACCCAAAACAAATGACTTGAGGCTCTGTGAAAACTTGGGAGCATTTATTAAGTTGTGCCCATATGTATGAGTACTGTATATCAAATGCATTGGCAATTTGTTCTAACCAGAAAGGGGTTGCTAGGGATCACCGGGGCTGTCACAGCCTGTCCAAAAGGGGCCACAACAGGCTTGGCCTGGCCGAAGGCTGGAAATCCTCCTCCTGAAAGACAAGTCCGCTGTCATCTCTGTCTGACCTCAACATCTTTCATTCACAACAGCATTAAGAAATCACACCATATAACTTTGATTGACATCTATCTAGGTGGAACATATATATGGTGCAAACTGAAGCATAATGAGGTTTACAGCTACTGTATGTGACACACACCGTTAAGTTGTTGAGGATATGCAGGAGGCTGAGGGAAAGGCGCCTGGCCAGGAAAGGCTGGCTGGAATGTTCCACTAAAGCTGGTGGGGAGATTGTAGGCTGCGGCGTTCCCAAATCCAGCTGGCATACTCATGGAGCCTGTGCCAAAAGATGCTGCAACACAGCAGGACAGGAACAGTTAGAGAAGCCTAAACGAGCCTCGACACCGAAGGCGTGCATTAATGAAACAAACTGACCGGCATCTGCAAACTAAAGAGAAAAAGGATTTTAAGATCAGTTCTGTTATGCAGATGGAGAGATAAAGAATATTTAAACACCGACAAATACTTTTACGATAAATGTGAAATTTGTCCAATATGTTTTTGGAGTTGCTAATTACATTTGAGGAAAGAGTTGTGAATCTGTAACCCGTTTGCTTCAGTACAGAAAATGTGCTTCTATTCCTTTTCTTCTTGCATAAATGCTTAGAGTCTGACATTGTTTGAACAGTTTAAACATGTGTCAGATCAAATCCACTTCTGTGTGCAGTTTTGTTTGAGCCCTTCACAGCAAATGCATAACAACTGGGATGAAACAGCCAGTTCACAACGGAACAACCTCCAACTTTTCCTCCCATATGGTGAAATGTTGGGTGTGCCATTCTATAGTTATGGTACAAGTGCATCCTCATGCTTTATTCTAATGGATTTATGGCAGAAAAATATTAGTCCGTCACAGCAGGGCAGAAAAAAACTAAAAAAATAACCTCACACAGTCACCTTACCAAAGTAGGAGGGATGACCCTGCCAATGAAGAGCACCCATCAACCCTGTCCAGCATGGCAAAAATAATCAGTCAGCCTGTAAATCTGCTAATTCTTTAATCCAGAGCAGTAAAGACCTGGTACTCATTTCTGTGTGTTTGACACCACTTTACAAAAGTGCAATGGAAAATTGTTGTTATTTTAGGCGTGCAAACAGCATGATATGCTAACTGTATAAAAACATCATTTTTCACATACATTGATTCTATTTGAATTATTATAGTAGCTAACTAGTTTCACTAGCACACACTGAAGTGTACTGCAACAAACCTGCTGCAGCCGCCACATGTGGTGCTCTGCCATTACACTGGAATGGGTTGGTGGGAGGGGCGGTGGGGCCAGCAGCTACAAATGGATTAGTTGATGGTGGTACTGGAAAAAAAAAAAAAAAAAAGTTAAAAAACACAAGAAAGTAACAAGAAACACAACATAAAACTGCAAGGCCTAAATTTGTCACAAATATCAGCTTTTTTGTGAGTGCTTCATTCTTAATATGAAACTTTGTAATAAAAGAAGCTTGCACAATTTTCGAACAGTCAGAAGAAAAAAAAATACATTATATATATATATATATATATTGCCAAAAAACTTTTTAAATTCCTTCAAATATTTGAGACATAGTTAAAAAGGTTAAAATCAAACCAAACTACTACCAGAAACCAACAACAAAAAAAGAATACAACTCACAACTGACATGAGGTAAAATTTTACAGACTGAAACAGGAAACATGTAATTCACATACATAACTTGATCTGCATTTACCAAAATAAAATCCCACAAGAGTTTACATGGATCCTAAAAGTAAGCACACATTCTGAACTGGTGAAGTCAACTAGAAATCAAATGGTACTGGAAATAAAAGCTTTGCCTCACCTCCAAAACCCTGAACGACACCGGGCATGGCTTGTTGTGCTTGTGCTGCTGACGCCACCGTCTCTGATCCAAACACACCGCTGCAATGACAACAGAGAAAACAAGACAGCAAGGTGGTGACTACACACTTTTTTAAGATGCCATGTATAAAAGCTATTTTTTCACTGAAAACGGTAATTAACTTTAACTATGAAACCCATTTATAATCCAGTGGTTCTCAAATTTGGGTCCTCGGATGCTTGGGGGCCCGCAAAAAATAAATTAACAAGCATGCAGATGTTTAACAAGCCGTTAAAATACACCAAAATGCAGGAAATGACATCTACTTTATTCAAAATATTCTGGGGGAGGACCCCCATCCGGCTAGTTGTGTTCCAGTATCGATCAGATTACAAATGAAGCCCTGCTACTTAGTTTGGCCACTGCCATTATGATTCTGTTCAGTTTGATGTAAAGAGTTTTCTGTAATCATCTGAAGAATTGTCAATACATTTATGTTCATTATGTGAATAGGTAAAGTTTTGAAGTGGTTTTTGATTCTGTTAATTTTCTCAAAACTGTCGTTTTTGAAAGTAGAAATTAAAAATGTTGTTAATTACGTGTCATGAATGAAAAACACCCCATGTTTAAAAGTACAAAAGTTGTATTAACACAGGTCTGAAGTATTTATGTTACACAAATATTTCCATTTTATTAAAAAGATAAATTAAATAATTTAATAAACCTGAGGGTTATGAGGGGGTCCCTGAACCCAAAGAGTTAAAGAGCCCCTGCTATAATCACATCACCATGCGTCCTTCAGTAATACAAATAGGTACAGTCATCACATATTGTTACCATAGTATAATAAATAATATGCTTATAGTGATTATTAGAGACCATGAATTAAACATTTTGGACAACTAAACAATGGTATTGTGCATTTGTATGTGTATGTATGTTAAGTTAAGGAGGTATCTAACCCCTTTGAGGTGGTGGAGGTGTTGTAAACACTGGTGGCAGGAGCAGCAGAGCTGAAGACAGTAGAAAGCTCTGCTAAAGCAGCGTAGCGGTCTCCCCCTCCTGTAGCAGCTGGGGGCTTCTGAACCAAACCAGAAACAACTCCTGCTGCTGCAGAGCTCACCCCAGCAGGAACAGCTCCTCCTGAAAGAAAGGTGCATTCAAAACACAGGTTGGTTCGCTCCATCTCAGCTCAACTAAAATCACAACAAGCTTGTTGACTTCCCAAAACAAAAAGTCCCAAGAGCAGCCATATACTGTATATAGATAAACAGAACGAGGAATAAATGTTATGCAAAGAACTGCATTTTCTTGCAGAAAACAGTTACAGAAAATAAAACTAAAAGAAAGGTCCAGAAAAACTTAAGACGCTCGAGTGCCAGAACTCTGACGATGTCATAAAAAACACAAACCACCATGTACAAGACTGTTTAAAGTGGGTGAAGCTCAGCAGCTTGTTGTCTTTATCCAGGCTGGTCAGGTGTTACTAAGACCAGTGTACTGAATAAGTGGGGGAGCACAGGTGTCTAAAAATGGAATGGATCACTGATTAAATTGAAATTAAAGTGATCAGAATAAAACTTAAGGTTGGTCATGATTTGTGTATATTGTACTCTGCCCTGGCAAAAAAATAAAAATGCTCATAAAGACTTAAATTTATGAGCCCAACAGAATAAAGTTCCCATTTTAATTTCACTCTCTTTCTGAAATGATCCCGTTGTCCTACAGATGAGCTCTACAGAAACCGGCTGGGCCTGAGAAGTTTACCTTGCTCTGTATTGGCAGAGCTAAACATGTTATCCAGGTCAGCCAGGGCTGCGTATCTACCAGCAGGAACGCTAGTACTGTGTACAGCGTTACAGTCAGCTCCTGTGGAGTTACTCTGGGAGGGGGACCTGAAGGATCCAAAGTCAGCACTACACGATTTGGGGAAGTTGTCAAAATTTGCAAAACTGGCATTTGCCAGTCCCTCTGAGGCGCTACCTGTATGAAAGAGAGAGATTAAAGTCATACGGGGACCTGTGATTGCTGGTTTAGAGTCAAAATTCAAGACAGTGGTATAAAAAAACTTGAAGCAGCTTGGGTATCGTTGGGGTCAAGTCACTGGTGACTAGTGAAGTCATTTTAATTCAGTTCAGTGTATTTACACAGCGCCAAATCACAGCAGAAGTTGTCTGAGGGCACTGTACAAAAACATTCACATACATACAAAAGCCAATTAGAAAAGTTCTCTTTCTAACTAAGGAAGGAAGGAAGCAGACTCGCTGAATCATCACTTTGTCGCAGTCTCCCATCCTGATCAAGCACAAAGGCAACAGTGGAAAGGACTAAAACAGTCCAAACATAAATCAGGTTCTAGTAATATTTCTAAAGGTGCCTCATGGGGTAGTAGTAGGAAGGATGGTGTGGCTTTTCTTTTCTAATTGAAATCATTTTATTTACAGTATAAAGAATTTCATGAAGTCATGACTGCTTATAGTTGTAGGGATACATGATTCAACAGAGATAGGATTTTTCATTACTCTAGTTATACCGGTAATACTAAACAGAAACCTAGGGTTATTTTTATTCTCATCTATTAAAGCTGCACTATGTAACTTTGTAGTGCAGTCTGTAACTTTTCTAACAATATATTTTTAACATATTTCTTCACTCTGTCACTATCTACTGACAGACTGATGTTAGACAAAGTAATCTCTGAAAAAAACTATAGCCCCCTTGCTTCTCTATCAGCATTTATAAAAACACTAAAAACACAGAGTGACCCGGACAATGACCAGCCAATAAAAACAGAGTTGTTTGTCACGCCCCAACCCACGCCCCCGCCTGTCCCAGCCTCAGCGCCTCCGAGCAGACATTCAGCAGGGGCCGGAGCAGAATGCTTTTCCCTGATGAAATTTTTTCTAAGTCCCAGCGTTCTCCAGAAATTACATAGTGAACCTTTAAAGATGAATAATGTAAAGTTCTAGATTTACTAAGAGCTTTCTTATTATTATCATTTCATTTTATGCTTGTTTATTAATTGTTTAGTGTTTAAATGGTTACTGTTGCACCGAGGGACTGAGAGAGAAATGCAATTTCAATCCTGTGTATGTCCTGTACATATTGCAGTTTTGATAATAAAGTTGACTTTGACTTTTGACTTATGTTAGCAGACTGTCTCTCCAAGTTAAATCAAATTCTTCCATGTTAGTAGAGAACCATTTTCTTTCCAGCTTTTCTAGTTTCCAATGTTTTGAATGATACCAACGTAATCCGAAGTATAACTAGCAATGGAGGTCCACTGTAACTCCACATTAACCTGACTTTTTTTTAGCTAAATAATGCATAAAGTTAGCAATCACCGACTGACAAACTGAAGCTTCTTTTCTTGTGGGCCTCTTTTACCCGACAAGTGTGACATGGGATATTGCTTAAATGTAAAATGATAAGTTCTTGACTTACACAGTAGTCCCTCGCTACTTCGCGGTTCATTTATCATGGACTCGCTCTATCGCAGTTTTTCAAAATAAGATTGGACATGACACACATTTGGCCGATTGATGGATGAGCCGCACGACTGGTATAGAATTTTTATTTTAAATAAATTATTTTAAATGATTAAGCACCTGCTGCACCTTTGTGCAGCCCATACTGCTGCAAGATGAACTTCCTGCTGCAACTGATCAACTGTTCAGCGTGCAGAGCGGAGAAGTGGGCGTGGCCAAGAGCGCTTGCAGGTGGCAAAGAGCAGAGGAGGCAGGGAGCTATATATACTGTATAAGTAAACTACTACTTGAACTATTCCTACTTCACGGTTTTTGACTTATCGTGGGTCTTCAGGGTACGGATCCCCAGCGATAAACAAGAGACTACTGTACTCCAATAAATGATTTTTAACCGTAAGGTATGGTAAACCTTCACTCCAACCTGAATGGCACTTGGCAGTGAATGCAGAAGAAAAAAACACTCTACATAGGCAACACCCCTTTTCAAGAAATAGTTCAACTGATGTTTTATCTTGGCTTGTTCATGCTGAGGCTACAACACACTTATTTGCATGTTTGTAAAAATTTGAATGGCATTTTTGGGATAACAGGATATCATAATTAATGTAAAAGGCTGTCGAATTTTTCTTTGTCTTCAATTAAAACTATGACAACAAATTGTGGGGAAAAAAACTGACACTAGACTAAGTTGTTATGTGGTACAGTGCAGTTTCATTTGTGGAGTTAAGAGCCAGTGTTTTTTTTTTTTTTTCCTTGAATGATTCATTTGTCAAAATTAAGCAACTCAAATGGGTAAAACTTCTCTGGTAATGTCAGACAAGATATTAATTGCCAAGGCAGCCAAATGTCAAAAGAAAAACTAGAAAAAAAAACTTTTAAAAAGCCTCAAATATGATGTGTAAGATGTTAAATATGATGGTGTCTTTTGTGCTTGGAAAGTGTAAGTGATAAATTAATTTTATGTTGCGTATTTCTTCTTGGCACTGATATGTAAATCAGGTCTCTCTTGTAAATGAGTCCCCGAGGCTCAGTGGGTTTAACCTGTATAAATAAAGGTTGAATGAATGTTCTTCGAAAGACATTTAATGATTTAACTCGTTCCTACAATATGCAGTCTGCAGCAAAATACAGAAAGTCCAGCTTTTTAAAATAAAGTATTTAAAAATGAGAAGGGTACTTTTGGTATTCAATATACATTGAAGGTATATGGCTATAGCAATTATAGAAGATCATTTTAACTACTGTACTGTATATGCATACAATAAATAAATACAGTATTGTAACATTTTATGTAAAATATCCTATATCTCATTCTTGACAAGAGACAACTTCAAATATTTTTAAACACATTTTACTGAAACCGTCAGAGCACACTCCTCCCTCAGAAGGAAGCTTTTCTACTCCCTTGACTCTTTATTTTCATTCCCATTGCCACATTTTTATATTTTCTTTTTTTCCCCGTCATTCTGGCACTAAAATTGCTCCTCACATAAATAAAAACAGTAGACTGAAAGAAAGGTACCGGTACTGAGTGAGACAGCAGCTACATCCAGAAAAAGGAAGATCAGACAGACTAACACATGAGTGATGGTGGAGCTGTAATGAGGGCAGGCCCAGTGAGAGACTTACTGTGTGCACTCTGAAGAGGCAGAGCAGTGGGAAACTCACCCATACTGCGGCTGGATGAGAGCACAGTGAACGCTGGCAGACACAAATCAAAGGAAGGAAAAAAAGTGGTGCAATGAGCAACACAAGAGGTGGAAGAAAGAAAAAACAACAACAGCTCAACTAAATCAGTGGACAAAACAAGCTGTTCAAGCAAAGCAAATGGATTATTGTTGAAGCAAACGATGAACTCTGCACCAAACAGATTGGTAAGTTGAAAGCAGCAGGTCAGTGTTTGTGAC
>JBBPBX010008470.1:19865-34313 GCA_038048925.1 Garcialebias charrua | reverse complement strand
TAAACAGAGAAAAGTAGTTTGTTTATAAAGCAAAAAATAAAATGCACACCACACCCAGTTTATTCCCACCACCAGCAGAGGGCAATGTAGCATCTTTAACCAACCATCCATCCATCCATCCATCCATTCATCATCTTTTATCCGCTTCTTCCTTTTCGGGTTGCAGGGGTCACTGGTGCCCATGGCCAGCAGTCACTGTGCGAGAGGCGGGGGACACCCTGGACAGGTCTCAGTCCATCACAGGACCACATGGAGACAAACAACCATTCACTCTCTCACTCACACCTAGAGACAATTTAGTTACCAATCAATCTAACATGTTTGTTTTTGGTCTGTGGGAGGAAACCCGGAGTACCCAAAGTTAAGTCAGGTCCTCTGGACAGATTAAAACTTTTTTTGTTGAAACGGTTTGTCTTTTATCCAAAAGAGGAAGATACATTTCAATGAAGAAACATTTCAAAATAAAATCAAAGATGACTGATACTGTGCACCAACTAGAACCTAGAAGTCTCTTGAAATTCACCAGTTTTAAATTTACCAGTATTCCTAAGCTCTTCTTTGTATCCCATAAGAACAAAAACACAGTTTAGTTAGATGTGCCGTTGTAGAGAGGGTGTCATTAAAACTGCTGTCTCACATGCGATGTGTCAAATCACTTACCTGTATTTTAACTTATGGTAACGGTGATCATAATGTACTTCAAAGTTCTCAACAACAACAAAAAAAGGACATTGTGGAGAAGTTTGTGTTAAACCTTTGTGAACCAAACTTGGCTTTGTATTTAAGAAGATTTAAAGGTGATTTAAAGTGGCTGGATTACAAATCACCCCCCCAATAAATGACATTATGAGTGAGTTTGCTGTGCCACACACATTCATTGATTCTCACGACTTGTGGTCCACATGTATTATTTAAAACACAAACATGGTAAGGTAAAGTGTTTAAAAACTAGTCTGAAGCAGAGGAGTACATTTTCTCTAAATGTAGTTTCAAAATGGACCACTCAAAAACAAAATGGACCACTCAAAAACAAACACTATGTGCACGAAGCGTTTTCACAACTGACTAAATGGATGAGCTGTGCACATAAAATGCTTTGGAACATAAAAGATGTGTGTTACAACGGTTCTACAGAAATTATGGTTTCACAAAAACATAGCATTATGTAAAAAAATCAATACGTTGTGTTACTTGACATGCAAGTCAACTTCTTTCTGTTAGTGTCTGAATGTGTTGTCGATCCATTAAACAGATTTGCTCTACCTGTATTTGGGGGCTGAAATGCAGCTTCGGGTGAAGAGGGGAAACCATCCATCGACTCAGAACCATTCCCAAATGCATCAAAATTAGCAAAGTCTGGCCCTGCACTGGTGTTCTGTGGCACTGGGAGTGGTGAAGAGGTGAGGTTCAGACAGACAGATGAGCAACAAAACAGTGAGGAGAAAGAGTGCATGAATGGCTTTACACATGACATCCAGATGAAATGGGCAACTTTATAAACAAATACAATGGACTGTGAAGTATGAGTAGTGTCGCTACAGAAAATGAACAAACTGGATAGTGCAACATTCACTCATTACCTAGAAGTTGTAGAAAAGCTGCATCTACTACTACTTAGGCCTGTCACAATAACACATTTTACTGGGCGATTAATTGTCTCAGAAGTTATTGCAATAAGCGATAATATTGTTTGAAATTTGACAATAATTAGTAATTATTGTCAAATTTAAGAAGAAAGGTTGGTTAAATCTGTTTTGAGTGTAGTACCTTTTTTTGACCACTGGATGGCAGTATAAGACAGTTTGAACCAAAAGTTGAACCGAAAGATGGATAGTGAGGGAGCGAGCAGCGTGTCTCTTTAAGAAAAATGGGAGGGAGGTCCCTTGACATGGCATGGGCCGTCTTTCCTTCCTTTATTCGGTTTGCAAAATGGCGGATGCTTAATGTGATTTGAGCTCTTTAGCATAGCATTTTTCACACAAAGTTTTAAATTAAAAAAATTAGTAAACAAGTTCTCAGCTTCTTTTTGCAGAGAAAAACAACTTTTTACACAAAGGCACATGTTACAAAGGTGAATTTTGGAGATTCGACAAGAAGGAGGGTTTTTCCCGAGGTCGGCCTGTTAGCTTAGCTCGTAGCTTAGCTTCTCAGTTTAGCTGCTTTTAACGATCCAAAAACATGATTTGGGACAGTTAAAACAGATTTTAAAGAGAAAAGAGAAAGAGAGAGGTCAGTGAAGAACACCGGAATTGAGCCTTTTGTCATCCAGTGTCTTCAGTAGAAAGAGAGAGACGAAGAAACAATAAAGTCAATAAATGAAAACGAGGTTGATAATTTTAATTTATCATGCGATTAATTTATTTATTGTTTATCGCAACAGGCCTACTACTACTAAATGTGCATTAATCCTGGACGTGAATGTTTGTACTCAAGTTTTCGTTGTGGAAATGTGCAGAGGCCACTCAGTTGCTCAATTGCCCTTTGCTTCCTGTGGAGGATAATGTCCTCTCATTTCCCTCAAATACACCAATAGCTTTACGTTACAGAAGTTAGTAACCATGGAGATATGCCTGCATCTTAGGCTAATTTATTATGTACAGATGGGTTTTGCAAACATGGATCTGTGTGATAACTCACATTTAGCAAAGTTTTTTGGTCCAGTACAAGAGGACATCGTTAAGTAAAGACAGTCAACGCCTTGAAACACTAGGATAACTTCTTTGAAATGTTGCTACTGGTTAAGCTGGCACTCTACCAATTTTGTTCAAAGAATTGGTGAAATTAAGTGTTATAAAAACCGTGAGTGAGCAGGATATAATTAGGGTGTTCAGAGGGATTTTTTGTTTGTTTTGTTCTTTAGTTTTCTAAAGAACAATGTCTGTCAGTCATTTACAGTTTTTTTAAATGTTGAAAATAGCAACAATGGAACGATCATTTTGCTAACATTAGCTTCTAAAACCACAAAATGCACTAAGGAATATAGCAATAGAGATGGTTTCTGACAGAGAAGCAACTGGTTTTACACTCATTTACATCTACTTGTCAGCCATTATCTAACTTTTGCCTTTGTACACGTGATATATTCAATGCAGTTTATTTATATAGCACCCAGTCACAACAACAGAAGTCATCTCAGGGCACTGAACAGAAACATTCATATACATAAAAAGTAAGTTAAAATTATTTAGCTGAGGAGCAGACTGCTTTGAGTTTAACTCCATCGCAGAACCTAGCTTGAGCAAGCATGAAGGCGACAGTGGAAAGGAAAAACTCCCTCATGTAAGAACCCTCCAGCAATGGTTCAAATGTAACCAAAGAGAAATGATTTGAGTAAAAGTTGTCCTTTGGAGGCTCACTTTGAATTTTTTTTTCCTTTTTTTCCCCATTTGATTTAGTTCATCCTGTTCATTTGACTCCCATTAAAGGACTTGACAATAAAAATGAGTTGCAACAGTCCCTCTGGTTTACAGAGTTATCTGCAGCTGTGTTTAACTGCTGACTTTCAGGACAAACACAAGTGAAATATGTAAAACAAAAACATGCACGCGGATGAACATGATAATTATTAACTAATATTTAAATTCAATGGCAAGTTGGTGATGATGACATTATCCAAAGCGATACAGCAAAATGCCTCATTCAGGCATCTTGCATGTATTTTTACTACAGTTCACATCAAATATAATGGGATTCATGTAAAAACACATGAACAGGAAAGTGGCAGGGAATTTATGTGACTGACACAATATAAACCGTTCAGTTTCCTACAACCACTGATTTTCTTAAAACTGCAATAAGACTGGAAATGAGAACAGAAAATAACCCTAATAAGAATAAATCTTGAATATGTTATTCTTTATGTGATTTAAATGTTTGTAACCTGAAGTGAAGGATGGTTTTCACCACGTGTAATCGTGCCACATCTGCCAGAATTTGCCAGTAAAGCATTCACATGTGGAAAATTTGAACTCACATATTTACTCAGTTTAGATTCTAATAATTATTTGTTGACTTTTGTTCAAGCAAGCCACTGTTCAGTATTTATAATATATTCAGTTTCGGGTGTTTGCTGGTCTCTTACTTGTGTGGCTGTTGAAATGTGCAAAGTTAGCAAAAGTGGAGCTGGCAGCTGCGTTCACATTGGAAGGTGGGGCGGCAAAGATGTCTCCACCCAAGTCACTGAGGAGGTCGAACTTCTTGTCGTGGAATTGCTGTGGATGGGTTTGTCCACGGCTCACAACTGGAGACTGGTGGAGGTGATAGAAAAGCATGAACAAGTTATGTGTTGGTTACCATCGATATGAATAATATTTGTTTAAAGTGAGGTGAACTCTTTTGTTTGTTTGAGCCGAGACAATGTCTTTCTGAGGTGAGGTGTTCCCCTACATGTGTATCTAAAAACCGAGTCCCAAATCGACCTTCATTCAGACACTAACAGACAGGACAGCAGACCATTAGACACAAGACATAAACACTACCACGTAAATATTTATAAACTAATGTTTATGTATAATTATTTTATTCAAGAAATTATATGTGAAATAAACAGTAGATTTAAATGAATAAAAAAGAAAACGTTTTCTAACTTGGAAGATTCATTTAGAAAATCTGCAGCTTTTATCACTTCAGAACTTCTCAGAGAGAGAGTAGTCCCTCATTTATCGTGGGGGGTCCGTAACCTGAAGCCCCACAATAAGTGAAAAACTGCAAAGTAGGAATAGTACAAGTTGTAAGTAGCAGTTTATTTTAGTATATACAGTTTACTGTATACCCCTCCCTGGGCTGCCACCTTACCGTGGTGGAGGGGTTTGAGTGTCCCAATGATCCTAGGAGCTATGCTGTCAGGGGCTTTATGCCCCTAGTAGGGTCACCCAAGGCAGACAGGTCCTAGGTGAGGGACGAGACAAAGCGCAGCCCACAAGACCCCTTATGATGAGTAATATAAATGGAAACAATGTTCCCTCGCCCGGACGCGGGTCACCGGGGCCCCACTCTGGAGCCAGGCCCGGAGGAGGGGCACGTTGGCGAGCGCCTGGTGGCCGGGCTTTCACCCATGGAGCTCGGCCGGGCACAGCCCGAAGAGGAGACGTGGGTCCCCCTTCCCATAGGCTCACCACCTGTGGGAGGGGCCAAAGGGGTCGGGTGCATTGTGGAATGGGTGGTGGCCGAGGGCGGGGACCCTGGCGGTCTGATCCTCGGCTACAGAAGCTGGCCATTGGGACATGGAATGTCACCTCTCTGGTGGGGAAGGAGCCTGAGCTAGTGTGTGAGGTTGAGAGGTTCCGGCTAGAAATAGTCGGACTCACCTCAACGCATGGCTCTGGCTCTGGAACCAGTTTCCTTGAGAGGGGTTGGACACTCTTCCACTCTGGAGTTGCCCCTGGTGAGAGGCGCCGAGCAGGAGTGGGCATACTTGTTGCCCCCCATCTCGGTGCCTGTACGTTGGGGTTCACCCCGGTGAACGAGAGGGTAGCCTCCCTTCGCCTACGTGTGGGGGGACGGGCTCTGACTGTTGTTTGTGCCTATGCGCCGAACGGCAGCGCAGATTACCCACCCTTTTTGGAGTCCTTGGAGGGGGTATTGGAGGGTGCGCCTCCTGGGGACTCCCTTGTTCTGCTGGGGGACTTCAACGCTCACGTGGGCAATGACAGTGAGACCTGGAGGGGTGTGGTTGGGAGGAACGGCCCCCCTGATCTGAACCCGAGTGGTGTTCTGTTGTTGGACTTCTGTGCTCGTCATGGATTGTCCATAACGAACACCATGTTCAGGCATAAGGGTGTCCATATGTGCTCTTGGCACCAGGACACCCTAGGTCGTAGTTCAATGATCGACTTTGTTGTCGTCTCATCTGATCTGCGGCCGCATGTCCTGGACACTCGGGTGAAGAGAGGGGCGGAGCTGTCAACTGACCACTACCTGGTGGTGAGTTGGCTCCGATGGTGGGGGAGGATGCCGGTCAGACCTGGCAGACCCAAACGTATTGTGAGGGTCTGCTGGGAACGTCTGGCAGAGTCTCCCGTAAGACGGAGCTTTAACTCCCACCTCCGGGAGAGCTTTGAACACGTTCCGAGGGAGGCGGGGGACATTGAGCCCGAGTGGGCCATGTTTCGCGCCTCTATTGTCGAGGCAGCTTATCGGAGTTGTGGCCGCAAGGTTGTTGGTGCCTGTCGTGGTGGCAACCCTCGAACCCGGTGGTGGACACCGGCGGTGAGGGATGCTGTCAAGCTGAAGAAGGAGTCCTATTGGGCCTTTTTGGCCTGTGGGACCCCGGAAGCAGCAGATAGGTACCGGCAGTCCAAGCGGCATGCGGCTCGGGTGGTTGCTGAGGCAAAAACTCGGGCGTGGGAGGAGTTCGGAGAGGCCATGGAGAATGACTTCCGTACGGCTTCGAGGCGATTCTGGTCCACCATCCGGCGTCTCAGGGGGGGAAAGCGGTACGCGACCAACACCATTTATGGTGGGGATGGCGTGCTGTTGACCTCAACTCGGGATGTTGTGAGTCGGTGGGCGGAATACTTCGAAGACCTCCTCAATCCTACTGGCACGTCTTCCACTGAGGAAGCGGAGCCTGGGGACTTTGGGTCGGGCTCTCCAATCTCTGGTGCTGAGGTCGCCGAGGTGGTTAAAAAGCTCCGCGGTGGCAAGGCTCCGGGGGTGGATGAGATTCGTCCTGAGTTCCTTAGGGCTCTGGATGTTGTGGGGTTGTGTTGGCTTACGCGACTCTGCAATATCGCGTGGACATCGGGGGCAGTTCCCTTGGATTGGCAGACTGGGGTGGTGGTTCCCCTATTCAAAAAGGGGGACCGTAGGGTGTGTTCCAACTATAGAGGGATCACACTCTTAAGCCTCCCTGGTAAGGTCTATTCAGGGGTTCTGGAGAGGAGGGTCCGTCGGATAGTCGAACCTCGGATTCAGGAGGAGCAGTGTGGTTTTCGTCCTGGTCGTGGAACACTAGACCAGCTCTACACCCTCAACAGGGTCCTGGAGGGTGCGTGGGAGTTTGCCCAACCAGTTTACATGTGCTTTGTAGACTTGGAAAAGGCATTCGACCGCGTCCCTCGGGGGGTTCTGTGGCGGGTACTCCGGGAGTATGGGGTACCAGGCCCATTGATATGGGCTGTTAGGTCCCTGTACGACCGGTGTCAGAGCTTGGTCCGCATTGCCGGCAGTAAGTCAGGCTCGTTTCCGGTGAGAGTTGGACTCCGCCAAGGTTGCCCTTTGTCACCGATTCTGTTTATAACTTTTATGGACAGAATTTCTAGGCGCAGCCAAGGTGTTGAGAGGATCCGTTTTGGTGGCCTTAGAATCGCTTCTCTGTTTTTTGCAGATGATGTGGTCCTATTGGCTTCATCAGCTCGTGATCTACAGCTTTCACTGGAGCGGTTTGCAGCTGAATGCGATGCGGCCGGGATGAGGATCAGTTCCTCCAAATCCGAGGCCATGGTCTTGAGCCGGAAAAGGGTAGCGTGCCCTCTCCGGGTCGGGGAGGAGGTCCTGCCCCAAGTGGAGGAGTTTAAGTATCTCGGGATCTTGTTCACGAATGAGGGAAAACTGGAGCGTGAGATCGATAGGCGGATAGGTGCAGCGTCCGCAGTGAAGCGGGCGCTGTACCGGTCTGTCGTGGTGAAGAGAGAGCTGAGTCAAAAGGCAAAGCTCTCAATTTACCGATCGATCTACGTTCCCACCCTCATCTATGGTCATGAGCTTTGGGTTATGACCGAAAGAACAAGATCTCGGATACAAGCGGCTGAAATGAGTTTTCTCCGCAGGGTGGCTGGACTCTCCCTTAGAGATAGGGTGAGAAGCTCAGTCATCCGGGAGGGACTCGGAGTAGAGCCGCTGCTTCTCCACATCGAGAGGAGCCAGTTGAGGTGGCTCGGGCATCTGGTTAGGATGCCTCCTGGACGCCTCCCTGGTGAGGTGTTCCGGGCATGTCCCACCGGGAGGAGACCCAGAGGAAGACCCAGGATACGCTGGAGGGACTATGTTTCTCGGCTGGCCTGGGAACGCCTTGGGATTCCCCCAGAGGAGCTGCTCCAAGTGGCTGGGGAGAGGGAAGTCTGGGCCTCCCTACTTAGGCTGCTACCCCCGCGACCCGACCCCGGATAAGCGGAAGAAAATGGATGGATGGATGGAGTTTACTGTATATATATACCGGTATATCTATACTGTATAGGACTTGTAGGACATTTGACAGAATGGGAGCTGCTCTATTCACAGACAACTTGTTGTTGTGCTTTAAATAGTTGTTGAATCAAGTGTTTACAAATGTAGGTAAACGTAGATGTTTAAAGCTGCAGTCTGCAATTTCTGTAGTGCAGTCTGTAAGTTTTCTAACAATATATTTTTAACATATTTCTTCACTCTGTCACTATCTCCTGACAGACTGATGTTAGACAAAGTAATCTCTGAAAAAACTATAGTCCCCTTGCTTCTCCAGGTGGTAAATAAGCATTTCTAAAAAGCCACAGTGACCCGCCGTTAACCAGCCAATAAAAACAGAGTTTTTAACCAGCCAATAAAAACAGAGCTTCTCACTTCTCACGCTCCTAACCCACGCCCCCGCCTGTCCCAGCCCCGCGGCCGCAGGTTCTCGTTGAAATAATTGCAAAGCGATGCAAAACTGTTTTGTATGTGACACAAATGTATTAAATTCCCCTTCTTCATCCCTGATCTGGACTTTTCTTTTGTTTTTTTTGCCAAAAGTCAAGTGATCGCTTCCTCCTCCGCTGACTCCATGACTGAAATGAGGAAATGTTTTTATTTTATTTCATGTTTTTATTTTATTTTTTAGAACGTTTTATTCCGCCAAGGTTGCCATTTGTCACCGATTCTGTTCGATAACTTTTATGGACAGAATTTCTAGGCGCAGCCAAGGTGTTGAGAGGATCCATTTTGGTGACCTTAGAATCACTTCTCTGTTTTTTGCAGATGATGTGGTCCTATTGGCTTCATCAGTTCGTGATCTACAGCTTTCGCTGGAGCGGTTTGCAGCTGAGTGTGATGCGGCCGGGATGAGGATCAGTTCCTCCAAATCCGAGGCCATGGTCTTGAGCCGGAAAAGGGTAGCATGCCCTCTCCGGGTCGGGGAGGAGGTCCTGCCCCAAGTGGAGGAGTTTAAGTATCTCGGGGTCTTGTTCACGAATGAGGGAAAACTGGAGCGTGAGATCGATAGGCGGATAGGTGCAGCGTCCGCAGTGAAGCGGGCGCTGTACCGGTCTGTCGTGGTGAAGAGAGAGCTGAGTCGAAAGGCAAAGCTCTCAATTTACCGATCGATCTACGTTCCCACCCTCATCTATGGTCATGAGCTTTGGGTTGTGACCGAAAGAACAAGATCTCGGATACAAGCGGCTGAAATGAGTTTTCTCCGCAGGGTGTCTGGACTCTCCCTTAGAGATAGGGTGAGAAGCTCAGTCATCCGGGAGGGACTCGGAGTAGAGCCGCTGCTTCTCCACATCGAGAGGAGCCAGTTGAGGTGGCTCGGGCATCTGGTTAGGATGCCTCCTGGACGCCTCCCTGGTGAGGTGTTCCGGGCATGTCCCACCGGGAGGAGACCCAGAGGAAGACCCAGGACACGCTGGAGGGACTATGTTTCTCGGCTGGCCTGGGAACGCCTTGGGATTCCCCCAGAGGAGCTGCTCCAAGTGGCTGGGGAGAGGGAAGTCTGGGCCTCCCTACTTAGGCTGCTACCCCCGCGACCCGACCCCGGATAAGCGGAAGAAAATGGATGGATGGATGGAGAACGTTTTATTAACATATAATCACAGAACTTCGCAGCGGCTGCCACAGGACATGCAGTGGAGGTGGAGCATTCAGAAACTGCAGCAAGAGCAAGGGGGAGCAGAGCCATACAGTATATGGCTCTGAGTGGGGAGGGATCAGAATGCTTTCCCTGTTGAAATTTTTTCTAAGTCCTGCGTTCTACAAAAACTGCAGAGTGCAGCTTTAACAACCTGTTAAAATGGGCTACACCAAAATGCAGGAAATAGCATCTACTTTATTCAAATATTTAAGGAGGAGGAGGACCCAGACGCTCCCTCCACTTCCCACTGCCCGCAACCCCCTCACCGCCATATCAACATATTTTGGCAAAACTAGCAACAATAATAAATATTTACTGAGAATCCGTGTACCGGTAGCTGCTCATGGCTGAATCTTCAAAAAGTGCCAGTATCAGAAACTCAAGATAATGTAGCCTGCCACATAAATGATGATGATATGCCGTCCGCCCTAAAGGCTGGGGCAAAGCTCCGCGCTCAAGCGAGCGCCGCGACACGCGCGTGCGCTGTGCGTGGGGGGTTCACAGCAGAGCTCAGCGTGAAGCAGCGTGTGGCTCCAACGTTTTCGCTCCAAATACTTGATGTCATTTGAGCAGAAGCAGGGCGGAGCGTTTAGCTACGGGACAAATTGAGGTCGCTGATTGGTCATTTGCTGACAGCCTACTGATTTGATTGACAGGTCGGGTCTGAGAAGAATGTCGGGTCTGAGAAGAAAAGGCAGAGGGCTGTGCAGCTTTGTTCTGTGTTTATATGTTAATAAAAAAGTCCTAAAAATTAAAATTAAAACAGGGAGCGCTGGTCCTTCAACCCACACAGCAGACAAGCACACCAGGAAATGTTTAGAACCTGCGCATCCACGTTGGACATGAGTTTAGTTCACTCGTGACAAGTTCATTCATTCCTCCTCATCGGAGGAGGAAGTGAATGGTGACCGCTTCAAGCGATTACTTGACTTTAGGCAAAAAAACAAAAGAAAAGGCCCGATCAGCGATAAAGAAGAGGAATTTAATTCATTTGTGTGTCATACAAAACAGTCCGCCACCAGGGCAGTTTATTGTGAGACACCGCGCGCGCGTGAGCGGTCATAAAATTTGAGCTTGGCGCGTTCGCGCGAGCGTTCAAAGGCTTGTGCAAGCGGAGCTCGCACAGCGTGGCGCCGCGTGGCCTCGCGCTCGCGCGGAGCTATGCCTCGCCCTTTAGTTTAGGTGCTCCAAACGAGTAATGATGCTATGTTGACTTAGTAGTTATTTATATGTCCATCAAATCTAGAAGTCCTTGGGTGAGAATACAAACCAACATCTGAGAGCATGTCTGTTTAGTGCAATATGTTATAATGTTTTTGACTGTTTTGAAACTGACCAAAACCCATTTTTACATGTTGAAAGTTGGTTTTACTTCTCTAGTTTGAGTTACTTGCTTGTTTAAAAAAAAATACATCAAGTCTGTCACTAATTCAAAATTCCAGATGTGTGTTTAAAAAGTATTCACCTGATTTGGTGGGGTACTCTTGCTGAGGTGTAGTGTCGGGGCAGAGTCCCCCAGAAGGGTTTTGAGTGGTCTAACCTCTGGGGTGCTGTTAGTGCTGCTGTTTGAGGAGCCAGAGATGGATGCATGGACTGATGCCACTACCTTGGCTTGTCCAGGAGGTACATACCTGGAAAATGAGTCATGTGTTAAATATCAAAATAACTTAATCAAAAGAGCTTCTCATGAAGTGAAAACGTACGCCATCAAACATATTAAAACCCAAAGTCTAGTTCTTTAACTAGCTAAAATACGGTATGCTATAAAGAAATGGGGAAAAAAGGTAAGGGCATAACAGCATAAAATTATTAGGTTTTAAAAACACAAATGCAACAAAGCACGTTTATTAAAAGGGCAGCAGATTGATTATTTGCAGTCATTAAGAAAAAAATAAAATTTCCAAGAAAGCAGCATTACCAATAATAAACATTAGTGCACAGTAGGGACTATGGTTTGAATGAATTATGTTGCTTGTCTGTAGCAAAAGAGACATGCTAAGGCATGCAACACTTTCTCCACTGCTTTCCTTCTGGGTAGCCTTCAGACACTAAATTAGAAAAAAGGCTAAAAAAAAAAACACCTTCATAATAAAGTGAATTAACGAGATTAATATGTAATCATCTCGAAAAACAACTTGTCTTAAAGATGCTTTTCAATTTTAGTGTCTATCAGCCAAAAAACAAACTTATGTGTAATTATCAGTCTTTAGTGTGTTAATCTAATTTAAACAATTCACTCACTTTCTTGTGTTTGTAATAGCAGTTCTTGTTAGTTACAACCAAGTAATAGAAGACTAAAACTTCCATAGCAAATGCATTTTAACTAAAGAAAACATATGTATTTATAAAGTCATTGTATTGTGCATATAAAGCAGCTTAAACACAACGACCTACATAAAAGAGGATAATTTGGTGGCTTGCTGGGGGCTAAGTGCCGCAAGCTGCCTTTGAGACATTCCAAGCCAGAGAGAGGAAAAACGGAAAGGAAAGCAACATGTCTGCAAACTGCTCTGAAGAGCCCAGTTCTAGGCAACGGAAGCATGTGAAACAAACTTACCATCGCTTCTTCTCATATTTGTCTTGAAGGAACTCTTTGACCTTTTGTGGCTCTCTGAAGTCTGGTACTGATGTTGTTCTGTCATCATAAAGACCAAGCCAGATCGGTCTACATACCTGGAACATGAGAAAAAAAATTAAAATATTCAAACTTGTTTGATCGTTTATGTAGGACACCAAGTCTTACAGGACATGAGCAGCCTTCAATTGTCTTTAAATTGTTAAGTCAAAGTGTTTAAATGACATGAGGATGAAGCTATAAATCATAGATATGAAGACATACCGATAATTTGACATTTTAACTAGGGCTGAACGATTTTGGAAAATAATTTAATTGCATTTTTTTTCCTATAAATTGCAATTGCGATTTAAAACGCAATTATTTTTTTAATATCTTAAGTATTTTTCAACAAACAGAAGCAATAAATCAATCTGTTTTACAATAAACAGTGTCAGATTTATTTAAAGCAGAGATTAAAATAAAGCAAACAAATCAAAAAAAGGCGTTCAATACAGGATCAACTGGACTTTATTTGTTGCAGAAAACGTTTCGACTTCTGTCCAGAAGTCTTTTTCAATTCTGAATGGAAGCTGTGAGAACGAGAAGTTTTATACAGGTATTAAGGTGTGATCTTTCAATTTACATGTATGTGTTACAAACCCCCCTTTGTTAAGCTGGGATGTGTCGTTTTGTCAATTTAAATAGAATGGGCATGTTAGTTAATTTGTGGTGTTATTTCAGTTTCCAATTTCATATGTTGGTGCGTGACTTGTAAGCCTGTATAAAACTTCTCGTTCTCACAGCTTCCATTCAGAATTGAAAAAGACTTCTGGACAGAAGTCGAAACGTTTTCTGCAACAAATAAAGTCCAGTTGATCCTGTATTGAACGCCTTTTTTGATTTCATCATGTCCTGGACGACTGAGAATCTTCACCAGCATAAAGCAAACAAATATATGCCTTTTCTTTTCACCATTTTTTTTCTTTCTTGTTTCATAAAAATAATAGTAAACATGTTAAGTGAACTTCCTAACTACTGTCTGATCGTCACATGACGGTTAATAAATAAATATAAAAAAAAATTGATATAAAAAAAATTACTGTTTGAAGTTCAAACACTGGTTGTTGTCATTCTAGCCATGCAACCATCGTAACTTTGTGGTGTTTTTTTTTTAAGTGTTGATAAAGATTTGTGTCACGTGACCAGTCAAATTGCAGCCTTCGCGATTAGATTAATTGTTCAGCCCTAATTTTAACAATGTCAAAAAAGGCTTCCTGGTCTGATGTGATGGAATTAAAATAGGCACAGGGTATCTGCAGGTTTCAGCAAGTCGAATTTCACACTTTCTAAGACCTTTTTAATGTCACCTTGAATGAAATTTAAGACCAAAAAAACTACAAATATTGGCAATGGTTGGATTGTGCTGCATGGGAAATCCGATTACACGTGAACGCACCATCTGTGACGTAGTGTCCAGAGTGAGAGGCAGAGCTCTGGGCTTGTCACGGTGCGCGGGTGTGAGCAGCTCGACATGAAGGCAAAAATCTTAGTAGCATAAAAGTCTCACCTTTGGATTTTTTGATGGGAATCCTAGGTATTTGTCTGACCTTGTAATAGAGTCTTACAGGCTTTAAGTGTACTTTATACAGTATGTTCTGTCTGGAACAGATGTCTCTTGTAAATTAGTCCTTGTGGCTCAGTGAGACTAGCCTGTATAAATAAAGGTTGAATAAATTAAAAAGTGCATGCTTGCTCAGGTTAGCGGTATAAAGAATGTAATTGGCAGTGTGACAGTCAGAGTAGCTCTTGTATGAGTTGTGTTTCTGAACTCAACTGCTAATAATGTAAACATTAAAAAATAGCTTGCGGTAGACATATTAAGAAAGTAGCCCTGAAAGATGTGAGCAACAATTCCAACCTTGAGTCTCCTGCATGTCTGCCTCCTTGGCCATTTGCTACAGCTTTAATTAGACCGTCCTTCCCTGGTGGCACTGCACTATTTTATACACTATAAATTAATGTTTGCCTCTTGTATGATGACGGGCTTAATGGATTTTGGTTTTTCTGCATATTTAAGCCAAGCTGTTAA
>JBBPBX010008470.1:0-19371 GCA_038048925.1 Garcialebias charrua | reverse complement strand
TCTGTGTGTCATCTGCATAACAATGAAAAGCAATCCCGTATTTCCTAAAAACAGAACCAAGCGGAAGGATGTACAACAAAAATAAAAGAGGGCCCAAAACTGAGCCCTGTGGAACACCACATGAGAGTGGAGCAGAGGAGGACCTATGTCCATCAAGACAGACACAAAAAGTACGCTTGGTCAGATAAGATTTAAACCAATCTAAGGCTATATGACCAATGCCCACCCACTGTTCCAAACGTGTGATTACAATACTCAGATCTAGCTGCAGGGTTACCACTTGCCTTCCAGCCAAGCTTTGGAAACAAAATGAACTTTTAGCATGGAAGAATAATACTTGTACATTATAATGTCTACACCACTTACGTAACAAAAAGAATATGTCAGAAACACAGGAACTAACCGTCTCAAGAAGCTTTTATCCAAACAACAAGTAGATGTTTGCTATTTACTGAACAGTCTATGCGGTTTGCACACAAGGTGGGGCAAAAATAAATATAAGAATCTTTACCACAATGAACCTTAAAATCAATGCTAAACCAAGACTGTACAGAGTTTTATGTGGCAAAGAAAGATATACCGGTACTTTGTACTCAAATGTTAAAGGTATTGTAACATGATGTTGGAAATTTGCATACAAGTAGTCCCCGACTTACGAGCACTCTTACATACGAGGTCCCGGACTTACGAGCTGGCGAACGAGCAGTAAATTTGTAAAAAAAAATACAGCACTTTTTTGTGTTTTTAGATGAAAGTTTGTTAGCTAACCGTTTGGAAACACGTTTCTGAGCATGTTCATGAACTAGTATGAACATTTTTGATGAAAAACGAGTGTTCGTAGTAGCGCTAGCTTAAATGTTCCAACTTACAAGCGAAATTCCAGACTTACGAGAACACGTGTTTCTTGTTCCGACGTACGAATTTTCGTCTTACGAGCGACTTGCAGGTACGGAACTCGCTCGTAAGTCGGGGACTACCTGTATTTGTCACAACATATATATCTTATATCATTCAGCTCTGTTCGTTTTTGCAAAATAAATTATAAATATATTAAAATTTCATTCCAAGTTATGGTAGTTTTTTCTCTGGGACACGCCCCTCAAAATCAGCGCACTTCCGCAAAACGTCATTGTGACGTACCCGTGGGCACTGGGCATAAGGCAGAGCCTTTCCCGTTTGTTTTGTGTTTTAACTGCTTGCCATACTGATTCTTTTTCTGGAAGATCGCCTCTTTTTTTGTGTAACTTGAAAAATGCCATCACGTTGTAGCGCATTTGGGTGCTCTAATATCAGCAGTGAACAAGTGAGCATTCACAAATTCCCAAAAGATGAGAAACTTTGCCTAGAATGGAAGTACAGAGAACGAGGGACCGATGGGTTCCTACTAAGAGTCGTATGTCTGCAGCGACCATCTTACTGCCGATCAGGTAACATCTAATTTTTTTTTATTCAGGGAGGGTTTATTAATGAGAGTTTTGGATGATTTACTGTCTTAAAATGATAGATCTCAAACACGATCGGGACTCTGTTAGCATAGCCCAAGAACAAAGAAGCTACATCACGAAGCTATCCTCACTTAGCTACTGTGTATGAAATAAACCGTGTCTAAATCACTTTTCAATTGATCGAGTGTCCAATAACTGTATAGGATGAATAATAACCCTTCGATTGCTTTAATACATTCATGTACTAACAATAGGTTGTGTTTGTTCGCTGCTAACACACTAGCCGAGATACAGGCCACGTTGCTATTTATGTATTTTTAAATTATGTCTGCGCGATCAAGTAACATCAGTAAGTTTTTAATTCAGGGAGGGTTTATTAATGAGAGTTTTGGATTATTTACTGTCTTAAAATGATAGATCTCAAACGCGATCGGGACTCTGTTAGCTTAGCCCAAGAACAAAGAAGCTACATCACGAAGCTATCCTCACTTAGCTACTGTGTATGAAATAAACCGTGTCTAAATCACTTTTCAATTGATCGAGTGTCCAATAACTGTATAGGATGAATAATAACCCTTCGATTGCTTTAATACATTCATGTACTAACAATAGGTTGTGTTTGTTCGACATGCTCCGCCATTATTATTTACATGCGCGTTGAGCAGCGGCTACCCACGGGTACGTCACAATGACGTTTTGCGGAAGTGCGCAGATTTTTAGGGGCGTGTCCCAGAGAAAAAACTACCATAACTTGGAATGAAATTTTAATATATTTATAATTTATTTTGCAAAAACGAACAGAGCTGAATGATATAAGATATATATGTTGTGACAAATATGCAAATTTCCAACATCATGTCACAATACCTTTAAATGTCATTGCACCTATTCAGAAATTTTACAGAATTTAGTATCTTCCTGTATTTCTAAAATGAGTGGGACCGTGTTCAGCTTCTGTTCCCTTTAGTCCTTGAAAACATTTTTTTAAAAGAGAACAAAACAACATTAACTAAACTACTGTTGCCATTTTAAAGTGATAGGCTTGTTTTACAGCAGACACGAACTTGAACGAGTAGGGAAAGCACAGATGTATTAACAAGGAAGCATTGCACTGCTGCTGTTCACAGTGGTTATGTAAAAAAATGTTTACAAGCAGGATTTCCTTTAAATGTACAGCAGCCTTCAAATACAACTGTGCCCAGGTCAAAATGTCTGCTTTGAAACAGGCCAAATAAAGTAAGACCCAAGAATCTTCAACGGGTTCTGGAGGATAATCTGGGAGGGCAGCTACTGCGGTCCTTATTATCATCAAGCTACTGACAAGACCTGCTAACAAGACCTGCTAACAAGACCTGCTAACAAGACCTGCTAACAAGACCTGCTAACAAGACCTGCTAACACCTGCCAACAAGACCTGCTAACAACACCTGCCAACAAGACCTGCTAACAAGACCTGCTAACAAGACCTGCTAACAACACCTGCTAACAAGACCTGCTAACAAGACCCGCTAAGCTGCTAACAAGACCTGCTAACAAGACCTGCTAACAAGACCTGCTAACAAGATCTGCTAACAAGATCTGCTAACAAGACCTGCTAACAAGACCTGCTAACAAGATCTGCTAAGCTGCTAACAAGACCTGCTAACAAGACCTGCTAAGCTGCTAACAAGACCTGCTAACAAGACCTGCTAAGCTGCTAACAAGACCTGCTAAGCTGCTAACAACACCTGCTAACAACACCTGCTAACGACACCTGCTAACAACACCTGCTAACAACACCTGCTAACAACACCTGCTAACAAGACCTGCTAACAAGACCTGCTAAGCTGCTAACAAGACCTGCTAAGCTGTTAACAAGACCTGCTAACAAGACCTGCTAACAAGACCTGCTAACAAGACCTGCTAAGCTGCTAATAAGACCTGCTAACAAGACCTGCTAACAAGACCTGCTAAGCTGGTAACAAGACCTGCTAACAAGACCTGCTAAGCTGCTAACAAGACCTGCTAACAAGACCTGCTAACAAGACCTGCTAACAAGACCTGCTAACAAGACCAGAACAGAACCACAATGTTGAAAGAACCTCACTGCTAACCAAATCACACTGTAGATGTATTTCTTTTTCAGCTTTGGCGCCTTGTTTTTTTTATTATGTTAGTAGTATTTTTATATGTTTTTAGTATTTTTGCTGCATGCTTTATTTCTTCTTCTTCTTGTTTGTGTTTGTTTGTTTGTTTTTTGGCGAGTCGAGACGGTTCTTCTCGTCCTAAGAGTTTCATAGCATTGTTGACCTTGTGTTGATTTTGCATGTGACTAATAAACCTAAACTGAACCGGTCACATAAGTTGGCAAGTTGGCCATCTGGCCTAAAACATTTGATGATTCATGAAGATGACTGATTGTTTTGGATGGGTGTGCTCTGTTTGCACGTGTTAAAAGTCTACTTCTGAGGTTCCACAGGAGTTTGGCTTAAAACAAAGCAATGAAGGCTACCTATGGACAGATCTGGTTGGCAGGCCGTATACTGACAAAGTCTTCTGGATGGGAGACAAAAGGTTTCTCACTAAAGAAACTGGTCCAGATTACATGATTTAATCTTTTTTGTTGTCATCTACCTGGATGATTGAGCTTACAAACTTTCTTTTTGTGTTAAGTTTGCATGTTCTCCTTGTGGAGGCTTAGCTCCAGGGTCTCCTGTTTCCTCCCACAGTCCAAAACCATGGATGTTAAAATGATTTCTCATTGCTACACTGATTTTAGGAGTGAATGTGAGCATGTGTGGTTGTGTCTATGTGGCTCTGTGATGAACCAGCGGACTGTCCAGGGTGTACCCCGCCTCCCTGCTGACCGCTGGTGATAAGGTCCAGAACCTGCTACCCTGAACATGTTGAGACAGTACTGAAAATGAAAAGGTGGGAGTAATGAAGCTACAAATTTGGGCCACTTTTTGAGTTATTTGAAGACAAAGCTTGTTAAGTGGTTGCTGGCATCGAAGTATAAATATTAAAATTTTAATGCCTGCCATGTCAACAATTATGGTAGTGTGAAACCCATTTATTTGTAATAGTTGTGACTGGGGACAAAGTTCTTGGAAATATGCTCTAATGTTTCCCAGTTACTAAAGCATTATTATACACAAGGTGATCCTATAGTGTAATATGAGACCAAACTGCTAAATTATTGACTAGTGTTACCTTTCACAGAACTTTTCATCCTACTCATTCTCCATGCATCTAATCGACTATTACACAAAGTCTTTACCCAGCTTATTCTAAAAAAGCCAAGTCTGGTCCTCTGGACATTCAAAAAAACAAAACAATGTCCAGAGAATGTCCAGAGGACCAGACTTAGTTTTTTTTAGATTTTTCTACCTGGATTATTGAGCATGCATCAGGGTACCCAGCTTACTCTGCTCTGTTCATCAGGCAGTCAGAATGCTAAACACTCTGCCTGCTCTGCCCCCCCTCCCATTTGAACTGCCTTAACACTAAAACTTTCTCACACATTACCACTCAACACAAAGATTTTAACACTAGACTCTGTGTCATCAAACGGGTTTTCACTAAACTCTCGGTCATGTGCTCATACAGTTTGCACTACTTCTCATACTTGCACTAATGTCTGTATTACATCACTGCCTATAATCATAATACTGTTTACATTCTCTGTTTACATTTATTAATACTGTTTACTTTTATTACTACTGCTTACATGTAATTACTACTGTTTACATTTATTTACACTACTCTAATATCTACACCACTGCTGGTACATATACAGTGTGCTCTGAACGGTCTTATTTAGGTCTTATTTAGGGATGCCCAATGTGCCTTACTGCATATGCCACTTTTTGCCTCTATAACAACATCAACTACTACCTCATACATATACTGTGTACATTGACTCATACGCTGCTTTGCCACTTTGCAAATGTCAATGCTAGAAACCTTTAGTTTATTTTAGTTATACTTTTTATACTCTTTTTTTATACTAGTATGCAAAAACTCAGGACAATATTATGTTCATTAAATGTTTAATGTTTTAGTTTTAGAGTTGGTGTAAATTTTCATACTCTTATACCACTATGCAAAAAACTCAGGACAGTGTTAGTTTTACTATTTTATGCTTATGTCTATTATTATATGTTTCAGTGTTTCAATGTTTAGATGTTTACTGTTGCACCGAGGGACTGAGAGAAACGCAATTTCGGTCCTGTGTATGTCCTGTACTGTACATATTGCAGATCTGACAATAAAGTTGACTTTGACTTGACTTTGACTTATTCCTCACATGCAGTATAGGATGGGAACACTCAATGAGACCCGCCATTTAAAACTAAGGCAAGGTGATGAGTATCAATCCCCAAACCTCCAGATTTCTGTGACAAGTCAACATGTACAGTACGTTTTGTTTTAAACGGGGAGAAAATTGGTTACATTTACTGGATATATGTGTATTACTTTATCAACTTGTGCCAAGTCATGCAGCCATGCTGAAACTTTTCTAAAATAACAATAAAGATAGAGAAATAAAAGCATGCTAATGGGAATGCTACATATCAACATTTTCTCGATTTATCACCAAACCAAAACACATAGAAATGACACTGAATGTAATGTCTATAATGTACACACTTGACCTTTAAAATGAATCAAAAGGCAGAAGTTGTGAATATACTGTGTGTGAAAAAATGAATGAATTTAGGCAAATTACAGTGAGTTTGTGTATTTAATGTGCTCTTCAGTACCCCGAGGATGGTAAGAAATCAGATCCTATTCTAATGAAGATGAAACTAGGTCAGAAACTAGAAAAAAAAATCATCCCATTCCCATCCCTTAAGGTCTAAATATAATATCAGCATATTTCTACCCAGCTGTCCCTTTGGGTGGTGATCAGGGTTTCAACATGTTTAATTATTTTTGTTTGCTTTAGTTTTTTTATTATTCTCTTTGGTTGATGTATGCTCTTTAAGTCTGACAATAAATGTTCACCACATCATAATTATTTAACCGTTTTTCGTGAAGCAGCTTTATACAGTATATCTGTCAGGTTGCTGGTGCACCCTGGATCCAAGATAATGGTCCTACACTCCCACAGAGCTTCTATTTCTCAATGTTCAGGAACTGTGGCAGACTTATTATTATTATTATTATTATTGCAAGTGAAGAAGTAAAATATTTACAAGAATAAGTTATTTTTTTCTGGTCACATTTTTGGAAATTCTATACTACACTTTGTACCTAAAGTCCTCCTATAGTCCCTCTTTGCATCCAGATTGCATATCCAAGTGTGATCACATATTGCACAGTAAAATAATTATGAACTTGTTGCTACTGAATAACTGAGCCAGGGAGCTCAGCTAATTTGCATACTGAACCAGCTTCAGGCTAAAAGAAACTGGGAGAAGGATGAAACCGCTTACATAAAAGCCACACTTTACTTTACCTCCGCAAGTCTTGACAAAAATGAAAGACTAACACCTCTTTTTAAACTTTAATAACCAAATTTCATCAGTAAAGATTACCTTTTTAATGGCCTGCTACAAAAAGGTCAGTATTGGTTTTAATATTGTGTGCTTCAGCCTGTTAGCAAAATGCCTTGTGAACCACTGGACAGATTTTAATGACATTTTCAAACAATAATCATAAAATCTGTACATTTATAGAGCTGGTTAAATTTTGGAGTCAATATAGTTTCGGATGCCTGCCACCTAATCATAAAAAAACAACACCAAAATGGCTAGAACTCAGACAATTGTACAGATATTGAGCAAAAATGTAGGGTGGCTGTAGCAAAAAGTTGTAAAACACAACACGTCAAGTGCTGCTCATTGGGTGAAACATTTGCTTAAAATGTTAGCATTAACTGTTGGAGTCGACCTTGTCCGTCTATTAGCCAAGTATTTTATGTAGAATTAGAATTAAACAAAACTTTCAGAAAGTTACATTTGGACATAACGTACATCTACAACTGATTATTGTTTGAAGTCAATCTAATTCAAGATAAAAAAAAGTTTTGCAAGCTCAATCATCCAGAGGTGACTGACAAAGTCCTCTGGATGGGGGACGAAACGTTTCTTCACTTAAAAAAAACAGGTCCAGGTGACATGATTTAACCATTTTTGTACTACGGTAATTCAAGATGATACCACAGCTATTGAGCATTAGCCAACACAAAAATGGCTATAACTCTTCCAATTTAGCAGCTATTGAGTTAAAATTTGATGTGATGTCAAGGTAAAGGTGATGTGAATTCACAAAATGCCAAGTCTTTAATTAGAATAAGCATTTAAAATTATACCATTAGTGATGTCTTATTCTGACTGAGCTTAACATAAGACACGTTAAAAGAAACCAAGTCACCAGGAAAAGGGACTGTTGTACAGTTTAAGTCATGCTTGGTAGTTATCCATGACACTTGGAGTGTGAGGCATCTGACCACTCCAAATATTGTATCAGCACCTTATCTCCCTGCTAAATCATAACACAGAAGGGGGGGGTTGTTACTTCCTGTCATGAGCAATGCCCCATAAAGAGTCCATGAGTGGAGTTACTCCTCCTGGGAAGGCCTCCACCTTCACAAGGAACGTGTTTACATAGCAGATTCCAACACCACCCATTAAATAAGCACAATTTGAAAAGGGAGATGTTTGTTAAGAGATAGGTGGCTGTGCCCCTAAAGGAGTCAAACACACAACTGTACACACAATGGCAACAAAACACAGAAAGAGCAAAGTACTTCAAAAATGCTTAGCACTGCTCCTGTGTGCACATTTATTAGCTAAGAGTTATAAACGGGTATGGGCGTAAGAAGAATTAAGAAACAAAAATAACTTCCACAGAAAGTTTAACTTTGCAATAAGTGTTTTGTGTTGTTTTGTATTTCGTTTTTTAAAACACAAAAGGTGTGATATTAAATATGTTTTGATGCTGAAGTGAATATTAACGCCTAAACTATGCCACAGCTGCAGACTAAAAATCATCTTGTGAAATTACAAAATTGGAAGTCTTTGAATCAAACCTGGAAAATAACACTAGTATACATGAACATATGCAATATTGTGAGACGCCACGCTCAGTGTCTGTGTTGTAAATGACTCTCAGCTATAACCACATCAAATTTTAGATCAAAGATTGTATAATTTAATGAGTTATAGACATGTTTGTGTTGTCAAGTTGCAGTGACCTTCATTAATAGAATTTACTCCAAAAGTGAGTGAGTGTTTGTATGTACCGGTATGTATGAATGTGTAAATGTATAAATGAATGCATGAACGAACGTACAAACAAACTTGTTCATTCATTCATAAATTCATACATACATTCATATTATATATGTTAATCATGAATGTAGTACTCCCTACCACCTTGTGCATATTTTATTTTTCAAAATTAGTGTACAGTATTCTGCTTCTTTTTTTGAATGTCATAGGTGTTCTCTCTATAATTAGAACATGCTGCTGGATGCTTCAAATCCCCGCCCCCCTAGGATTAATAAAGTATCTATCTGGGATTAATAAAGTGTATCTGGGATTAATAAAGTATCTATCTGGGATTAAGAAAGTGTATATCTGGGATTAATAAAGTATCTATCTGGGATTAATAAAGTGTATACAGTATATGGGATTAATAAAGCATGCATCCATACATCCATGATGTATGTATCTTTCCCCTCTGCTCTTCTCCCTGTACACCAACTGCCGCACCTCCAACCATGACTCCGTAAAACTTATTAAGTTTGCGGACGACACCACCCTCATCGGGCTCATCTCGGATGATGATGAGTCTGCGTACAGGAGAGAGGTGGGCCGGCTGGTGACCTGGTGCAGCAACAACAACCTGGAGCTCAACGCCCAGAAGACAGTGGAGATGATTGTGGACTTCAGGAAAGACAGAGCCCCTCTGCCCCCCATCACCTTTAACAACACCCCCATCATCATTGGGGACTGCTACCGGTTCCTCGGCACCACCATCACCCAGGACCTCAAGTGGGAGCCAACCATCAGCTCCCTCATCAAAAAGGCTCAGCAGAGGATGTACTTCCTGCGACAGCTGAGGAAGGCCAAGCTGCCGGCCAAGCTGATGGTGCAGTTCTACACGGCCATCATCGAGTCCATCCTCAGCGCGTCCATCACAGTGTGGTACGCCGGGGCCACTGTCAGGGACAGACACAGACTGCAGCGCATTGTGCGCTCTGCTGAGAAGGTAATCGGCTGTAGTCTCCCATCTCTCCATGACCTGTACGTCTCCAGGACTGTGAGGCGAGCAGGTCGGATCACAGCTGACCCTTCTCACCCTGCATACGGTCTGTTCGAACCACTCCCCTCAGGCAGGAGGCTTCGGTCAATTGGGACCAGAACCTCCCGCCATAAAAACAGTTTCTTCCCCTCTGCTGTCAGACTTTTGAACACTCATAACCATGTTACCTCATAACTTGCCTTGGTCGCTGTATTTTGTATTTTGATTGGGAATCACTGTATCACTGTATTTTGATTGCGCCACTCTAATTGCGCTGTTTCTTAGTAGGTTTTGTTCACTGAATATTGTATTGATGTTCTATGGTTTATGTTTTTTTATGTTTTATGTTTCTATATTTTATGCACCGCTATGCCGAAGCAAATTCCTAGTCTGTGAATAATGTTCATTGACAATAGCAATAATAAACTGAATCTGAATCTGAATGATCATTTTATGCGAGTCTTAGAATTTTCCTTGATATACTGTATTTTGGTAATGGACAGACACACGAACACATGGACAAAATATCAGTTCTCTTCGCCTTTCAGTGATAATAAACAATATACTTCAGCAGCTTTAGGAAAATAAACATGTATTTGGATAATTGACAGCAAACAATACTTTGTTAACAACACAACAAGTAACAGTCAAATTACCATAAACCTCATGCTTTCAAACACACCTGTATCTAAGCTGCACTTGTTAAATAAAAGAAAAATTGTAATTTTGCACATGAAAATAACGCTCAAGTTATTAAGCAGCAGGCATCCACCGTTCACTGTCAGGATCTGTGTCCCCCAGTCTGCTCTGGCTGCTTGTCTTGTTATATTACCGGTACAAGAATCAGCAAGCAGATGGTGTTCCACAGAATATACTGTAACTTGCTTTCAACACATGCTTAGACTGCAAGATCGTCACAAGTCTTCATGAAGCTTCCCTGTCTGACTCATGGTTACAACCATTGTTCCTTTAAAATGAACACCAAAGCATAACCACTGGACAGAGCAGTGCCAAACATCCACGTAACTGAAATTATTTAAAAATTATTTACCGATAGATGTTACCCAGAGTCTTAATAGTACTTGTAGAATGTGGTAAATAATTAAATTAGTACCATTGATTTTTATTGGTAACACTTGTTAACATCTGCAGTTATTTAACACTTTCTAAATACGTTTGATGTGATTCTCCTCAGCACTGCTCATGAGGCGGAGGGCAGAAGGAAGGGGAACAGTCATGTAGCGCTCCTCCATTCTGTTTAATGCAGCTGTTTAAGCTTACCGTATTTTCCGCCTGATAGGTCGCACCCTTCTATAGGTCGATTTGTCCAATTATTGGCAATAAATTGGAAAAATCCATAAACATGTCGCACCTTCAGTTAAGTCGCATCTATTATGCGTCACCGCTACGCGACGCGTCAGCGCCTTATTTGCCCTGCTGAAAATGGCGGCCACAGAAGCATGCACGGAAGGACTTTTAACAAGATTAACACGGTAAAAACAATTATTGTCTGCTGAAAATTATAGCAAAGATGTGTCTTAGCTTAACTGTTCCTTAATAAATTCATGTAATGGTCAAATCTGCTGGATTTAAATTGTTTTGCTTTGACCTCTTCCAAACGGTGGCGCGCGCGCTGTGAAAATAAATTATAAAGAAATCCAATTTTAGCTCAAACAACTCCAACAGCTAACAGTTTGTAAATGACCACCGAATAATTACTTTCTGTAAGTTTAAAGAAAATAAATGTGTGGTTTATGAGCTATTTAGACAAATAGTAGCAGGGGAAAAAACGAAGCTAGCAGCAACACGTTTATGCCCGTAAAACATCGAATTTTATCTCAAACATCTCCAACAGCTAACGGTTTGTAAATGACCACCAAATAATTACTTTCTGTAAAGAAAATCCGTAGAGTGGTTTATGAGCTATTTGCTCAAATATACACGAAAAAAAAAACGAAGCTAGCCGCAACACGTTTATGCCCGTAAAACATTGAATTTCATCTCAAACATCTCATAAAGCTAATCAGTTGTGATTACTTTCTATCAGTCCTGTGGTTCTTGACTTATCTTTCTAACAAACACAGCTAACAGTAGTTACGGTACCTCCAGAGCAAGTGGCCGGGCAGCGACAGAGTGTGTCCGACCAGAGGAGGCTGCCGTAGTACACATGAGTGGGAACGGTCGGTGTACCCTAGCGGACAAAAGTGGTACTGCACCATTTTTTGCCAAAATGAAAAACGGTCATATCTGAGCCAAAAACATGTCTAAAAATATGGGGAAAAAATCCATAAACAAGTCTCACCTCTCTATAAGTCGCAGGGCATGCAAATTAGGCAAAAAACTGTGACCTATAGTCCAGAAAATACGGTAAATGAGATACTGGTATTTAAACACATACAGGTGACCCCCTACCTACGACTCCATCGACCTACGGCGGCACGGACCTACGAACGTATCATATTTAATAAAAATATGAAATTACTGTATTAAAAATATATTTTTTTTTTGTGTGTGTGTTTAAATGTTCTTAATTTCATGTGTACAACACTTTGTTGCAGCTGTGGTTGTTTTAAAGGCTTTAAAACTGGCTCTCCTCAGGGATGTGTGCTGAGCCCCCTTCTGTTCACTCTGCTCACATATGATTGTACAGCCACACTTCCAGGCTGTCATATTGTTAAGTTTGCAGATGATACAGCGGTGGTGGGATGCATCACAAACAATGATGAGTCCAGCTACAGACAGGAGGTGGAACACCTGGAGAGCTGGTGCAAAGAGAATAATCTTCACATGAATGTGAAGAAGACAAAGGAGATGATTGTGGACTTCAGAAGGAACAAACACACCCATGCCCCACTGAAAATAGGTGGGTCTGCAGTGGAAGTGGTCTCCAGCTACAAATACTTGGGTGTACACATGAATGATAACCTCAGCTGGAGCAACAACACCACCAGCCTGATCAAGAAAGGTCATCAGAGACTCTACTTCCTCAGACGGCTGAGACGAGCTGGTCTGAGCAGCCCAGTTCTCACCTCCTTCTACAGGTGTGCAGTGGAGAGCATCCTGTGCTCCAGCATCAACGTGTGGCATGGAGGCTGCACAGTTGAAGAGAGGAAAGCTCTGCAGAGAGTGGTGAAGGCTGCACAGAAGTCTGTTGGAGTCAGTCTCCCCACAATCACAGACATTTATACCTCCAGATGCAGGAAAAGAGCCACCTGCATCATGAAAGACCTCACTCATCCAGCACACTCACTCTTTGCCCCACTCCCCTCAGGACGGAGGTTGAGGAGCATCAAGTGTAGAACCACTAGACTGAGGAACAGCTTCTACCCTGAGGCTGTTAGACTCATGAATAAATAAAAATAAAATAAAAAATAAACACTGCAAAATATCACATCATACTGATGCTGATCTGTTTTCTTGTTGCTGTGTTCATCTGTGTTCATCTGTGACCATCTGCTCATACAAACTCATGTTCGTGCTGCTGTTTATTCCCACTATATTAGGCTTAGTGTATTACTAGTTGATGTTTTTCTTAGTTAGTTCTAGATGTTATTACTGTTTTTCTCTTTCATTTGTTGTTGGATGTAACTGGGACCTCGTGTACATAATCTCGTTTTCATCACATGTACCACATGCGGTGCAAATGACAATAAAGACTCTCCGACTCTCTCTCTTTATAAATAATAATTATGATAAAAATGATCATTTCTGATCATTTTTGTCATGATTGCGCAATCTTGGGCAGCAAGAAGTAGGTCTTCAGTTTACACGGTCACAAATTAATGTAGAACACCGGACGCCATTTTAGGTTCAGTCACGGGGGTCTCCGGTCACAAATTAATGTAGAACACCGGACGCCATTTTAGGTTAGCTGCCGGGAGCCGGCCTTTGAAGACTGGTGACCAGGATCGCATCATATGGATTAATTACTAGCTGGAATCGCTCTGTGAGCTCTGTGGACGTCTCAGGCTGGAGCAGCAGCTGCAGATTGATCGCCGATCGCGCCGCACCGCCGCTCCAACACCAGCTCATGGCCTGGCTAGCAGAAGCTAACACAGGCCTTGAGCAGCTGCCGTGGTTAGTTCGCCGGCCGCCGCGCTGGTCGGCCCGACAACAATCAACGCATAGCAACCTAAGATGTCGGCTTTGACAATCTCAAAGTAAGAAATTATATTTTTATTTATTCTGTAAATTAAGGGTGGGCGATTAATCGCATTTGCGATTATCTCGCGATATGTTAAAACGCGATTCTCTAATCGCATGGGTTGCGATTTGACTGGTCACGAGATTTGGTAGTGAACCGCTGTGGCCGCGCGCAGCTGAGTGGAGCAAAACAGAGAGAGAGAGAGCAGGGAGGAGGAGTCCGTGCGTTCCAACACAGTTGCTCCACGCTCGACTGAAGTCATAAAAGTTATAAATTCAGGTAAGTTAGCTCATTTAAACGTGTATCTGAGAGCGCAAGCTGGTCACGTGACTTGGTAGTGAGCAGCTCTGTGGCGCGCGCAGCTCGAGTGGAGCAAAACACAGAGAGCAGGGATGGAGGAGACTGTGCGTTCCAACACAGTTGCTCCAGGCTCGACAGAAGTCATAAAAGTTATAAATTCAGGTAAGTTAGCTCATTTAAACGTGTATCTGATCTTAGAGGCTGAAACACAGAGACCGCGCGAGATCAACAGAGCGCGAGCTGGTCATGTGACCGGGTCTGTTGTTGACGGTGCCCTGTTAGCAGCTAGCTCAGCAAGCTAACGTTCTTCGTGAAAAAGCGCATTAATTATCTGATAAAAAAAAAAAACAGTTGCGTCGTTAGTGATATGAATTAATACGGAACCAGTAAAAATAATCGCATTTTAAATCGCAATCGCAATTTATAGAAAAAAAATCGCGATTAGATTATTTTCCAAAATCGTTCAGCCCTACTGTAAATGTGAATAGCAATGTTTAACATTACAGTACACTACTGTACATGCTTAAATGTGTGCGCGGCGCTCGTTAGCGGTATTTCCGCGGCCTACGAACGGAATAAGGACCTACGAACGGGACGCTATTTTCACCCCCTAGCTACGGCAGAATCGAGCTGCGAACAGTTCTTATGTCCCAAACTCGTACGTAAGTAGGGGGTTTACTGTATTTACAGTACACAGAAAGATTTTTTTTTTACTTTTATTTAAATATTTACCAATCTTGACTGACTGCTTTAAAAATAAATCTGACAACTTCTGAGCTCTCATGACGGAAAGGGGAGGGGGGGAAATGAGATCCCGGAATTTATACGCATACTTACCGACACAGAAAGATGTCACACAGAAATAATTTAAAAACTTTTATTAAAACATACTATGTAGCAGACTTGACTTCTTTTAAGTCTCCAATCCTGACCTTCAACACATGTTGATGCAGCTTACATGCAGTTCGGTTTCCTCCTTTGACAACGATCACTTTTAGCATGAGAGCTGCATCAGAAGAAATTCTGTTTTCCATTATCGCTGAACAAATGAACAGGTCTGTACATGAAGCGCAAAATACGATAAACAACGTGGGGAACCATCTGAAGAAACCAAAAAACGTTAAATACAGAAACAACTGGACTTTATTTGTAACAGAAGACGTTTCGCTCTTCATCCGCGGATCTTTCTCAATTCAAAGAGGAGAGAGTGGGGTTCAGGTTTTAAAGGCTGAGATAAGATACACACATACCTATCCAATTGGTCATTCAGGTTAGACTTCTGGTCACATGATGACAGAGTGGGTGGAGTTACGGTTGGGTACTGGTATTTGAAACCATGAGCAAGAGTCTTTACATCTGATTACCTGGACATTCTCTCTGACACAAACACCTGCCACCATGAATGGTGGTGTGCTGGGAGCCACAAACACTCAGCTCTGCCAAATGAAAATATTAGTCAGAGGCATGAAGCTACCAAGAGATGGCCTGAAGTCATTCAAAATAAAATATTAAAATATATAGCTTTTAAATTATGAAAAACAAAAAAGATAAATATGACCCTCCTACATACAAAACCGACAACGACAATTATTATTTTTTTTAAGTTTTACCATAAATTTTCAGGCCTTCTGAAATAATTTACTGGAAATGTTTAGAAACTGGAGACGTGACCCGTCTCCCACTTCCTGTAGCACACAGCAACACATGCTGCTGACGTAGCAGCACAGTGAGGCTGCAACACTTCCTGAGCCGAAAAATCACACCCAGCTTCATGCATGTGCCAAACAGGAAAGAATTGGTACATTTATTCTTAAACTGGAAAAGACGCTCCTGACCAGCTCAATCTGCAGATTCACTCATCCAGCTGATCAGACACCTTTCAAATTGCACGCTTATAAAAACAAGATAAGTTGTTTGTGAGGAAAAAATGACACTTTGAGACAAAACACAAAGCAGATTTTCCACCATTATCAATGACGGGATAACGTTACAACTAATAATCTGTTTTAAAACCATTCTAGACTTAAAAAATATGCAACAAACTATTCTGGACTGAATGTTTTTCATTAGGATTGATGCAGCGTGTTTGAGTAAACCAGATATCTGCGCAACACTGCTTCAGCAACAACTTTACACAAAAAGCTCATCACATGACTCAAAGAGTCACCTAAAGAAATTAAACGTGAAATCGTTTGTTGCACGTTTTCTAAAGGTATGACACGTTTTTTGTTTTTTGAATGTCCAGAGGACCAGACTTTTTTTTTTTTCTACCTGGATTATTGAGCATGCATCAGGATATTTCCAGAAAGTAACAACAACAACAGTCTTTCATGTTTAAAATAATTATCCTCTGCTGCTGAACAGTGAAGGCAAACTAAAATGTTCTAGCCTGTGCACATGTGTGCATGTAAGTCTGTATGTTACCATTTTATTAAACTGAACTATTTTTAATCAACGTTTCAGGAAATAATCACTGGACATCCACCTACAACTCATTAACTTTTGGAGTTAATCAGTTAGCAATAACCTCTAATCAACTTTAACCAGCACAAAAACAACTATGACTTGGCTAGTTTCACAGAAATTAGCATGAGTCACTCAGAACTCATTTGTTACGTCTCTCAGGAGTGCGCATTCTTGCAAGAAATGCTACGTCTTTAATTTACTCAGTTACTTGATACACAAACTTTTAAAGGTTTTTAAATATTTGTATTTCTATCTAGGCTTTTTAGCAACTAAAGTGCAGACTTTGTGTCAGTAAAGTTAAACGGTATACAGTAATCCCTCGCTACTTCGCGATTCGCGCACTCGCGCTTTAGTGATTTTTCAATGTAAGATTGTACACAACACACGATTGTCAACTTTAACATTACTCACGTGATTCGGATGGTACGGGATAAAAAGTTAACGGAAAAACTTAGGACAGGCGCCGCTATTTTGTAGTTTTCTTACACAGTTAACGCAGGTCAAAAGAACTACATGACCCAAGAGCCAACAGTGCTTCTACTGCGTTGGGCCGAAATGGTGGGAAAGTTCAGCAACACAAAGTCAGAAGTAACGATCGATCTATGAAGCTCAGATGTTCGTTAAAATTACGGTACGTAGGTTTAAGAGGTTGGAACATTGCAAGAGTGTGGAAAGGATTTATAAAGCCTTAATATACAAACCGGATTCCAAAAAAGTTGGGACACTAAACAAATTGTGAATAAAAACTGAATGCAATGATGTGGAGGTGCCAACATCTAATATTTTATTCAGAATAGAACAAGATGGTGTAGTGGTTAGGGCGTTTGACTTGGGACCCGAAGGACGTGGGTTCGCGTCCCGGCCACTACACATCTTGGGGTGTCTATGAGTGCACACCTATTTCTCCAGCTCCCCGAGCGCCTTCTATGGCTGCTCACTGCACCACCTGGTAGGTGGTTGGGTTAAATGCAGAGACGAATTTCGTCTGTGTATGGGAAACATACGCAGATGACAAGATTAGACAATTATTATTATTATTATTATTAACAAAAATCACAGATCAAAAGTTTAAACTGAGAGAATGTATCGATTTAAGGGAAAAATATGTTGTTTCAAAATTTCATGGCATCAACAAATCCCCAAAAATTTGGGACAAGTCCATTTTTACCACTGTGTGGCATCCCCCCTTCTTCTTACAACACTCAACAGACGTCTGGGGACAGAGGAGACCAGTTTCTCAAGTTTAGAAATAGGAATGCTCTCCCATTCATGTCTAATACAGGCCTCTAACTGTTCAATCGTCTTATGCCGGGTACCGACCAAACACGTCGAAACGCTCCTGCCGCCCCCTTTTGGCCGCTTGTCACTTTCACACAGCCACTGAAGACGCGTCTGATGACGCGCCCTGGGAGGAGGCAGAGGAGAGCGGTCTGGCTCCTTTTCCGGTTGTTTCTTGTACACAGGGCAGACGAAATCAGCTGTACGTGAGCCTCGTTACTACTTGAGTGGGTTTTCTACGAGCCGAACTGCAGCTCCAAAAGTCTTTGTTGAGATTAAAACGTTTTTTTATGTTTGGGGTGATCGTACGCTCGAGCGGACAGCAGCAACTGTAAAAATGCCAAGTTTCTTACCAGAGGCTGGTTTCTTCATGGAGGCTCGATGGGGTAAGTTTAAAAAGTCCAAAAAAAAATCCCGTTTTCGTTGCGTCATCACATAGCAGAGTCTCTCCCGATTGGTTGCTGCGATGCGTCGCGCGTCGAATGTTCAAATATTTGACCCTTGGCGGCTCAACTCTGCTCGGCGCGTAGGTTGCTTCAAACGCGCGCGTTCGCAGAAAGGAACTGCCGCGTGCCGCCGCGCTGCTTCAAAAGCTCAAAACGCGCCGCTTCACGATTCGACGCGGCTCGACGCGGCTCCACATAGACTTTCAATGTAAACCGGCCGCTTCCGCTGGCTGAAACGCGTTCGGTGGGTACCCGGCGTTGGGCCTTCTTTGTTGCACCTTCCTCTTTATGATGCACCAAATGTTCTCTATAGGTGAAAGATCTGGACTGCAGGCTGGACATTTCAGTACCCGGATCCTTCTCCTACGTAGCCATGATGTTGTGATTGCTGCAGAATGTGGTCTGGCATTATCTTGTTGAAAAATGCAGGGTCTTCCCTGAAAGAGATGACGTCTAGATGGAGCATATGTTGTTCTAGAACCTGAACATAGTTCTCTGCATTAATGGTGCCTTTCCAGACATGCAAGCTGCCCATGCCACAAGCGCTCATGCAACCCCATACCATCAGTGATGCAGGCTTCTGAACGGAGCGTTGATAACAACTTGGGCTATCCTTGTCCTCTCTGGTCTGGATGACATGGCGTCCCAGTGTTCCATAAAGAACTTCAAATCGTGACTCATCTGACCACAGAACAGTCTTCCATTTTGCCACACTCCATTTTAAATGACCCCTGGCCCAGTGCAAACGTCTGAGCTTGCTTAGAAATGGCTTCCTCTTTGCACTGTAGAGTTTCAGCTGGCAACGGCGGATGGCACGGTGGATTGTGTTCACTGACAATGCTTTCTGGAAGTATTCCTGAGCCCATTCTGTTATTTCCTTGACAGTGGCATTCCTGTTTGAGGTGCAGTGACGTTTAAGGGCCTGGAGATCACGAGCATCCAGTAGAGTTTTACGGCCTTGACCCTTACGCACAGCGATTGTTCCAGATTCTCTGAATCTTTTGATGATGTTATGCACGGTTGATGATGATAACTTAAAAGTCTTTGCTATTTTACG
>JBBPBX010008469.1:30539-40614 GCA_038048925.1 Garcialebias charrua | reverse complement strand
GTGTACCTAAATATTTAATTTATTTAATATTAAAAAAAGCTTTATTACATCATACTGTTCGTCTCTAAGCAGTGTGAGGATATTCAATTTCTTAACAGAACATTTAGACCATGTCAGCGTTTTCTTTTGTAAATTAACCTCACCCGTTTCCTGTATTTAAATTTCACCATCTCTACCAGCTGCATATGAACCTACAGAAGACGTCTGAAAACATTGCCCAAAGCAAAGAGGTTAACATTTAACCTTCCTCAGTCAAAAAACTTAAATTAAATGTCACGAACCATGTGCAGATGCCAACTTGTACAAGTTAAGGGATGTTTTCAACAAAACTATCAGATGGACTTGATGGTTCCACACAAACTGCAGAGGAGATGGCTTGATTATCTCTTCTTCATTATTGCTTGCCACAAAAGGGATATTATGTTTTTGCTGTCAGTCTGACTCAGTATGGCCGCTGTAAGCAACAGATTTTAAAAGAACATAAAAATGGCTATAACATTCAATTTTACAGACATTGAGCTAAAATTGGGGTGATGATAGCTAAGACCCATCCCCAACATACTCTTAAGTGCTAACAGATTTACAAGATCTGTATTTAAAATACTGTCAATAACTATTCTGTTCGTCTGTTAGCAAAATATTCCATGAACCAATGATCAGATTTTATTGAAACTTTCAGGAAGTGATCATCAAGTAAACATCTATTACTGATTGACTTTTAGAACCCGTCAGAATTAAAATGGCTGCCACATCTAACTGATCTTACAAAACACAAAAATGGCAATAATTCCGTCAGTTTTACAAATATTGAGCTAAAGTTAGGTGTGGTTGTAGCTGAGAGTCATTCCAAACATATGACATCATGTGATATTGCATGACATATTGTTTTAGTCGAGGTTTAACCAAAACTGCTACAACTTTGTAATTTCTCAACATAAGATGATTTACATCTAGTGCAGGGGTCTGCAACCTTTATGATCAAAGGAGCCATTTTTACACCTTCGTTCACGTGACACGTGTCCAGAGCCGCAACAACCTGTTACAACTGTGGGTATCAACTGGTGGCCCGTGAGCCACTTTAGGTTTGCTGGAGGGGGCATTTGTGGCTAGTAGGCGTGACATTATAAAGAATAAAATATCTAATGATTTTTAACATTTATTAAAGAAAAAGACCAGAGCAGGGGGGAGACAGTTTTTACCTTTGTTTTTTGTTTTTTAAATAATAATAATAAAAAAATATATAAACTATGCAGACAGTTCTTCATATAAAGAAATGAAACATCAAGATAAACTCTTTGTACTCGCTCCATTGTTCACGTATTTGCAAAAGAAATTACAGGAAAAGAGTTTGTACTAATCCCTTTTGTTGTTGTTTGTATAACAACCAATAAAATTCAGTTTTATGTCAGTTTTGGTCAAAGCTTGAAAGAGCCACTGCAGAAAAACCAAAGAGTCACATGTGGCTCCAGAGCCACATACTGCAGACCCTTGATCTGGTGTAAACCTCCAGAAAGGTGGTGGGCGAGATGCATTCTTTAAAAGAATACAGTACTAGGCTTTTATTGTTGTAATATTTTTGGTTGAGGTAATTTAAAGGACCTTAACTGACCCAGTGTCTCTGCTGGTGTGTATTTTGGATTGTTCATACTTCTTATTACACCATACTGTAGTTGATCATTCTGTGATCCATTGTTTTTTTTAGGTTAGTGTACTGTTTATGTTGAAGTGTTGTAATTACAATGATAAAAAAAAGGTGGTAGAAATGAAGAAAAAAATAATTTTGAGTCTTTGCATGTGCTTCACTGTTTGCCAGCTGCTTGTTTGAATGTCTCTTCCTGCTTTTTGTCCATCGGCTGTGAATTAGTAATAAAATGTCTGATGCATCTTTGAAATAAGTGAAACAGATCAACAATTTAAAAGGATGTAAAACATTTAACCAAAGCCAAAATGTCTCCTGACTTTCTTGTTTTGTGCTCTTCCCTGCCAGCCTGTCCAGGGCTTCGACTACGCCAAGAAGCACATGGGTCGGACGGGGGATGAAGCCATCTCCGTTACCAAGGAGACGTTGGTGTTGGCATTGCCGGTTCGAGATGCTCCTCTGTCACTGTCACTAGATAAAAAGGTCCACCAGGATGGGACTGCAAACAAAAGGCCTCCGTCTGCTGACATACACAAAGCAGGGTGAGACCGACTCGTGTATTTACGTTAATTGTTGCTTTATTGCATCTTTGTTTGTTCAACCCATAATTGTTGGCCACCTGCTTGTGGGACCACAGACTTATATTTGAATACAGAGCCTCACACATTCTTCTAGAGGTTTCAAATCTAAATACAACAATGTCCAAATGGCTGTGTAGGATCCCTCCTTTTGATTGACACCACTTTAAACCAACTGGGCTGATCTATGGTCTCCTCAGAACCAATAATATCCATGGAGTGTTATGTCCTCTATAGGACTTTATTTTAAAGGAATATTAGTAGTACAGTGTGCTAAGGAAGCATTGCGTACATTTGTTACATATTGTGTCTTTGTGCTTTTTGTCTGTGTATTGTATGTGGAATTGCACTAATTTGGTCAAAAATCTCCAAAAGATGACCAAACTAATTAATTCTGTATGTGAACATGTTCCACATGCTGTATAAAAACCATAAAGCACAAATGAAGCTTAAAAATTTTGAGCCATAAACCAATAAATGTATTCATTTTTATTTTTATTGCTGTTGGACCTAAGGGGACATCAACAATAAACAGGATACGCACATTTCTGGCAGTTCCGACTTGTGAAGTCTTTAGGGCTTTTTCTTTATTTCAAGCTGCAGCTCAACTCAAAATAGCTCCGTTTTGTTTAGTTTTGCGACATCAGTCAAGGTTTCAGTCAACCCAAGCTGATAATAAACAGGGAACTCAAATATCCTCTGACCACTGGCTTGTCAGAGGAAATCTTGTGTCTGTGTCATAAATGCGCTGTAGCTCTGTTTGTAACATGCTCTCAATGAAAAAAAAGAAAAGAAAAAAAAAAACAGCACCTCTGACATCTGAATAATTTAAAACATTATTCACACTCAGGGACATGTTTTGTTTAATCCTTATGTCACCAGAACTGTGCACACCACAGTGATGATAATTAGCGATGCACACCAGGCAAGATGTGGACATATTATTGTCAACATCTACTTTGTTTACTGAAATGATACATCAATGGTTTCAGGGCAGGGAAAGTACCAAGAACAATAACATCCCACCACTGATAGGCTCTGTTAAGGGCCAAGACTGTAGGTCTGCTGCTATTATTTTGCTGTAGATTCATCTGAAACACACACACAGCATATGTATAACTAAACCATATTTAATAGACATTTACATAATTTTACGCGTGTTTTTTTTTCATATATAGCCCACAAGCAGATTAGCATTAGCTTACCCTCACACTTTGTCTAGCTCGCGTCTTTATGGCCCCATACTCTCCTGTAATTCTCCAGAGTCTTTCGCCTCGCTGCCCACAACCTTTTCCAGGTCTCTTCTCATCATCGTCTGGCAAAAAGCCACAGACTGAGCAGAATGTTCAACAAAGTTACGAGATCTTCCATTTCTGTTGCTTTTTTTTGGGGGGGTCTTCTTCTAATACGTTTAGTGGTGGCTAGTAAATAGCGAACACTACAGCCACCAGCTGGCATGTTGGACTCTGAAGTCTGAACCCACCCACTAGAACCAGTACTGAAATATACCAGTAATAGAAAAGCAACATGTACCGTGCTGAACCGAGTTGAGCAGAGTCGAACCGTTCGGAGCCATTGCTATGGAAAAGGAGCAATAGACTCATTAGTCATTCAACCTTTGTTTAAACAGGTTAGTCCCATTGAGCCACGAGGACTTAGCAAATATCCAGCAGTTACTTATAACGATGTTGTATAAAGTTGTTGTATAAAGATCTAGACAATTGTCCCCCCACCAGCCACCCGAAGCAAAAAAGTGATAATGGATGATGGTAACAATTTTTATCTTTATTACGTGTACTCGTATAACCATCCATCCATCTATCCATGATATAACCATCCATTCATCCATCCATCCATCCATTACCTTTCCCCACTTCTTCGTTTCTGGGTCACGGGGGAGGGGGGGTCACTGACGCCCATATCCAACAGTAATTGTGCGAGTGGCGGGGGACTCCCTGGACAGGTCTCCAATCCATCACAGGGACACAGAGACAAACAAGACACCAATATAACTATTTGTTACCAAAATATCTCATTAACCACTGGCTGAGCTTAATGAAATGCTCCAAAAAACATCAAGATGTCCAGCACAGCCTGACTTTAAAACAGAGAAAAGATGTCTGCAACAGAGTCAATTTTTTTCAATATTTGCCTAAAATTGTGTGTGTTAGTAGCTGAGGCAAATCCCCATCACGTATTGTGAGCGTCAACAGATTGAAAAAGAACTTTGTTTACAAATTTACCGAAATAATATTTGGAGTCAGAATCATTAGACGCGTGCATCTACAACCGATTAACTTTTGGAGTTAATCAATTTAAAGGTGCAATATGTAATTTCTGGAACACACTGGAACTTGGGAAAATTTTGAACAGAGACACGTTTCTGGTCCCTCCCCCTCAGAGCCATATATGGCTCTGCTCCCCCTCGCTCTCGCAGCTCTGCTTCCGAATGCTCTGCCTCCACTGCATGTCCTGTCCGCCGCTGCGAAGTTCTGTGATTATATGTTAATAAAACGTTCTAAAAAATAAAATAAAAACAGGGAGATCTGGTCCAGCACACCAGAACACCATGAAATCTGCTGAGCCTCTTGCAGCCACATTGGACATGAGTTTAATTCGCTTGTGACAAATTCATTCATTTCCTCAAGTCATGGATCAGTGGAGGATGAAGCGATCACTTGACTTTTGGCAAAAAAACAAAAGAAAAGTCCAGATCAGGGATGAAGAAGGGGAATTTAATACATTTGTGTCACATACAAAACAGTTTTGCATCGCTTTGCAATACTTTGAACGAGAACCTGCGCGGCCGCGGGGGCTGGGACAGGCGGGGGCGTGGGTTAGGAGCGTGAGAAGTGAGAAGCTCTGTTTTTATTGGCTGGTTAACGGCGGGTCACTGTGGCTTTTTAGAAATGCTTTTAGAGAAGCAAGGGGACTATAGTTTTTTTCAGAGATTACTTTATCTAACATCAGCCTGTCAGGAGATAGTGAAAGTGAAGAAATATGTTAAAAATATATTTTTAGACAGCAGCTGCAGCTTTAAGATGACTGCCAATAATTAAGATCAGCCAAGACACCAAAACACTATATCGGGGTTAGTTTTGCAAATGTTGACTGAAAATTAAATGTGGTAGTAGCTGAGAGTCGTTCACAACACATAATCTGAGCATTTTGCAAAATGGTTTGGCATTCTGCATAACTTTATAATCAAAACTTGTTCAAAATGGTTACAACTTTCCTCAACATGAGATGATTGCAGTGTGAAACTCTGGCATGACTGTGGCGGGAGAGATGCATTAAAGAAATATTACAATATTGTTACGGAAGCAATAATATGTTACTCTACAGGAGATTTTTGATGATTATAAAGCTTCATCATGTATCACTTAAAGTGTCACTGACATCATCTTTGAACTTTGCATAAAATGTCACAAGAAATATAACTTGTATCATTCAACTATGTTTGTTTTTGCAAACAAAATGATAAATCTATTTAATTTTGATTTAAAAGTGATTTTAAACTTCACGCTATGTTTATTCACGGGAAATCCGATTACACGCGAATGCAACATCTGTGACGTAGTATCGGGCAGAGGCAGTCTGCGTGTGTCTGGAGATCCCCTGCAGATAGCCTTGTTTTTTTACTTGAAAAATGCTGCTACGTTGTGTCGCATTTGGGTGTTTTAATATCATCAGTGAACAAGTGAGCCTTTTCACTTTCCCAAAAGATGAAATACTTCTTCAAGAATAGAATAAATAAAGCTGCCCCCCCCCCTCGGAGCCCCCTCGCTTCCTGAAAAGGTAAAGCTCCCGGCATAGCTCTGCGTTGGGCCGAGCGCCGCTCGACGCTGTGTGAGCGCCGCGGCACAAGCCTTTGAACGCGGGCGTGAACGCGACAAGCTCAAATTTTACGACTGATTACGCGCGCACGTTGTCTCACAATAAACTGCCCGGCGCCGGACTGTTTTGTATGAGACACAAATGTATTAAATTCCTCTTCTTCATCGCTGATCTGGACTTTTCTTTTGTTTTTTTGCCAAAAGTCAAGTGATCGCTTGAAGCGGTCACCATTCGCTTCCTCCTCCGATGAGGAGGAATGAATGAATTTGTCACGAGCGAACTAAACTCATGTCCAACGTGGATGCGCCAGGTTCTAAATATTTCCTGGTGGGCTGTGGGCTGCAGGACCAGCGCTCCCTGTTTTTATTTTATTTTTTAGAACTTTTTATTAACATATAAACACAAAATACCGCTGCGCAGCTCGTGCCTTTTCTTTCACCACCCGACCTGTCAATCAATTCAGTAGGCGTGTCAGCAAATGACCAATCAGCGACCTCAATTTGTCCCGTAGGTAAACGCTCCGCCCTGCTTCTGCTCAAATGACGTCAAGTATTTGGAGCGAAAGCGCTGGAACTTCACGCAAAGCTTTGCTGTGAACTGCCTGCGCGCAGCACGCGCGCGTCGAGCGGCGTTCGGCCCAATGCAGAGCTCTGCCGGAGCCTTAAGACTCAGATAAATATGGGTGCAGACCTAAATTAGAACCTGCTTCTTGTTCATCTAACTTTCTGCTTCCCAAACTGAAGACAAATAGCTCAAATCTTCACTTAGATTGCTAAATTCGTCGGGTTTTAAATTGTTCACCATTAATATGTAAAAGCATACCAGAGCCCTCTGCCCGTAACTACGTCACAGATGTTGCATTCGTGTGTAATCGGATTTCCCGTGAATAAACACGGTACGAAGTTTAAAATCACTTTTAAATCAAAATTAAATATATTTATCATTTTGTTTGCAAAAACGAACATTGAATGATACAAGATACTGTATATATCTTGTGACATTATATGCAAAGTTCAAAGATGATGTCAGTGACACTTTAACAAATAACTTAATATCAGTAAAAACAATTTTGTGCCTAAATAATAACAATCTCATTCACTTTAGGGCCATTCTCTGCAGAGGACAGAGAAACAGAATGTTGCTGAGCCAATCTGTGCAGCAAAAATGTCAAAATGATGCTGAGAGTTTGCCTTTCATGCATCAATTGAACACAAATCTGTTAAAAAATAAATAAATAAAACAAAGTTCTTATTCTACATTATAAACTGATCCTCTAAACTTCTAGGCTGTTAAGAAGTTTCTTTCACTTCTCATTAGCTATCTGCTCTGTCGCCTGAGTAGAAATGGTTTATAAAGATGCTCTAATAAAAACAAGCTTCTCTGAAGTGAAAACATGGGAATAGGTGAATGAGAGAAAACATGAGGGATATTAAAAAAAAAATATATATATATATATATAAATATCCAAGATGTTTCTGCTATAAGCAAAACAAAGCACTTCTAATGTTGTGACAGGTGTCAAGGGTGATTTCTCAGATCTCACTGCAGATTCATTATGTCTCATTTATCAGAATGTGTTGCGTCACTAAAAGTTGTTTGTATACAGGTAAAGAGTTGAAATAATCTGATCAGGCAGACGGTTCCAGCTGGAAACTCGAGCAGCTGTTTCAGTCGCAGATCAGACCGGTTATAAACAGTTAAGCTTTACAGTGACGACGTTCAGACATCGGGGTTTGTTTGTGGATTGGAGTAAAGCCAGAGTCAAGCTGCAAGTAAACAGAATAAACTCAGACAGATTGATGTGATCTGAAGATAATCCCAGTGTCAACGAGGGGTTGTTTGTAGATGAACAGTTAGACAAAATGTCACTACTGTATTTGAAGAAGGAAATCTGCAACTAAATGTTTGACTTGAAAGCTCAGTCTAACACCGGTTCTTCAGGATAAGAAAAAACAAGTGGGTGTAAATTTTTGCAGCCCAAAATATTTCTAGGGATTAACAGGAATTATGTGACTATGTATTTTATTGATGATCAGAATCTTGTCCAATTTCCCAACAAATTTACTGCAATTTTACAATTTACTTTACTACAAGTACATGAATTGACAAAAACAATTTATTTTTATTACTCGTTTAAATGTGACAAATGTCTTGATTGAGAAGTTGGATCTGTAGGAGCTGTCTATGTAAATTCATGAAAAACCAGCAAACATTGGACTATCCTTCATCTTCAGTTGCAGATCCATATCAGACATAGACATATCTTAAAATGAAGACATATGCATACATAATGACACATTTTGACATTTGATGGCAAAAACCAACATATGCTTCTGCAGCTCCACCAGGCCTGCCTTTTACTTTTATCCTAAGTTGTGAACAATTTAGTCTGTAAGGCTCATGCACCTTCCCATTATAGAGCATTAGTTCACTCAAGAACACAATGATTTTAATCTGCAGAGAAGAACCAAGAATGTGTTTGACAACAGTATGGAGACACCTACAGTAAAGAGTAATGTTAAAATACATATACATGTATTTATCATCAGTAAATATAACTGAGAATCAGTGGTAGGCACACCTAATCGAACAGTTAGCTTTACTAACGCTAAACAGATAAAAAAAATTAGCTGACACTAACATTAAAGCACCAACTTTTATCGTAAGCTGCTGTCTCTGACACTGTAAGACCGTCTGTGACAACGTTGTAAGTGAACACAACTAAAAATGGTTCATAAAACACAAGTAAAGCATCAATGTCCCGTTCAGAGGTGAGCTTTCAGAAGTTAATTCAGTCCATTGGAACCAAAGAGCCAGAGCAGAAAGTAAAATGTGAAATATGTGAGAGAGTCAAGTCCCAGAGACAGTGTGAGCGTTGCAAAGCATGCCGAGTAGGAATTATGTGTGCAATGTTTCTGAGTGTGTAAATGGGTTATGCATGCTATTTTCCTGTTCTGGTTTGGTTTTGCATTTATGTTAAAGTCTCTGGTATTGGCTGCATACTGACACCACGAGTTATAGATGGTGGTAGATATGAGGGGTGGGGGAGCACTGATATGGTGACTTCACCGGGTGATGCTTAGCTTTGCTTTGCATAGCATTGTATAGTATTGCTCCATGTCAATTAGCATTGTACTCTATGAAAAGTACAAGTCAGTTGATGGATACAAAAAGATTTACAAGGCTCTAAACATATGCAGGCGTTCTATTAATTCCACCATTAAGAATTGGCAGAAATATGGAACTACCAAGAGCAGGTCATCCTTACAAACTGGATGACTGTGTAAGAAGGAGAATGGTGAGAGAGACCACCAAGACAGCAGGGACCACTCCGAAGGAGTTGCTTCAGCAAGACAGATGGAAGAGGCTGAGCACACACACACTGTTACCTGAGTTCTCCACCAAGCTAAGCTTTATGGGAGAGTGTCAAAGACAACTAAACTTGTTAAATCATACGTAGTTTCTTTCCCCAACACTGGCTTCAACAGTCACCCTGATTATAATATTTCCTTGTTTTAACGCTAAATCAAAAACAGGTTCTTTGTAAAGTTTTCCAAACATTTACTAAGCTACATCCCCCACCACGCACACCCGCCCACACTCAGTGATGCCATTTCTCCACTTTTATCCACAAAATCATAAATGAGATGCATCATTCCTCCTCTCACTCAAATGAAGATGCAGAATCGCTCCCAAGACATAGCTTCACATTTACTCATTGCAAAAGAGGAAAAAAAATGAATGGGGGTGGGATTAGTTGTGCTTTGCTTCACAGGGATGATAAATACATGTATATTTATAACCTGCTGCAGCCGAGCCTGAGGGAGCTGTACTGTGTAACGGTGGCGATGGGGTGAAACACCAAAAGCAGCAGCAGAGTGTGATAATCAGCTTTACCAACCTGTGACACACATCTCATAGGAAGGCGGATTTAAAGGAGAGAGATTTGCTCATTCTTCTACCTGAGTGAGTACCTGTACTAATTAATCAGATGGTTCTTGAAAGACTTCAGGAAGACTGG
>JBBPBX010008469.1:9455-27909 GCA_038048925.1 Garcialebias charrua | reverse complement strand
TGTTAACCACAGTGCAGCATTGAAGGACAGGTTCATTGAGAGTGCATTTATTCTGCTCAGTGCCTCCTGCAGAGAACAGCTCTGTGTGTGTGTGTGTGTGTGTGTGTGTGTGTGTGTGTGTGCACAAGCTCCAGACAGCAACACTAAAAGGCAAACAAAAGCTCAAAAACAAGGAGGAGGATGAGCTTTACTTTTCCAGCAGTGTGATTATTGATTCTGCTGCTCCTCTCTGTAGCCTTCACACACATTTACATGGAACTCACGGATTGTTTTTTCCTTTATCCCTCTGGCTTTTTGCTGCACATCACATGACATTTACTGCGTCTCAGCCTATTGCTGGCTACTGCACTGACTGTGTGTGTGTGTGTGACTGTTGTGCTTGTGTTCTTGTAATCAGTGGCTTTGCTACATCTGGCCTGAGTGATCTGTGTGTCTCACACCTGTAGACATTCCGGTCACGTTGTGTGGCTGCTGCAACTGCCCCAAGGTGTCTGTGTATGTTTGTATTCATGTGCATCCTCTATGAACTGGTGTGTGTGAGGCATCTTGCAGAACAAAAACTGTAAATGCCATAAACAACATTCCAATATGGCCACTGACTGTGCAAGATTTATGAAAACACCTTGCAACGAGCTGTATGTCTCATAATTTACTGTTTACAAGCCAAAGCCACGCATTAGTACCATGTTCATGGTGTGCTGCATCCAGAAACACATAGAAATAACCTTATTTTATTTAATATTGTGGATTTTGTGATAACAAGGAATGACCATTCTATAATGACTATCACTGATCTTCATGAGTATCTATGATATAACAAGGCAGCTGTGGCTGAATGGTTAAAGCAGTTGTTCTCCAATGGGAGAGTTTGGTGTTTGATTCCACCAGCAGTCACATGTTGAATTGTCCCTGGGCAAGACACCGAACCCCTCATTGCTCTGATGTGTGTCCCATGAGTGTATGAAGGTGATCTAAAGCACTGATTAGTTTCTCTAGAATTATTTATTCAGATTATCTTTGTAGAGATGTTGTAGAGTGCTGTATGAATGTGTCTGGACGTAAATGAGGGCACAGGTTGTGTTGTAGAGCCATTTGAGTATCTTGATTAGTTAGAAAGACACTACAGTATATAAGTACAGTCCATTTACCATTTAATGAAACTTCCACCCAAGCTCTATTGAGAACTACATTTATAATTACTATGTCCCCCTTTTCAATGACAAATTTAGCAGTTTCAAGATGCATATTTATCAAATTCAAAGAAACTGACACTTTCATAATGTTTGGTAACAAAGTGTGATTAACTGAAACCTGAGATGTTATCTGGGTGTCCACATACTTCTTTAAAAAGTCTTCAGTTAATACAAAATGCTGCTGCCAGAGTCTTAACTGGAGTTACTGGGAGAGATCATATTTCTCCAGTTTTAGCTTCTCTCCACTGGCTTCCTGTCAAGTCCAGAACTGAATTCAAAATCTTACTTCTAACCTACAAAGCCCTCAACAACCTAGCTCCATCTTATATTCGAGATCTTATTGTTCCATATTTTTCTAACAGAGCACTTCGCTCTCAGACTGCAGGCTTACCGGTACTTGCGGTCCCTTGAGATTCCAAAAGCAGAATGTGAGTAAGATCTTATCAGGCTCCTCTCTTCTGAAACCAACTTCCAGATTCTGTCCGTGAGGCTGACACATCATCCAGTTTTAAGACTGGACTCAAGACTTGTCTTTTTGATGAATCCTACAGTTAGGACAGGCTTGTTATGCTGCCTTAAAGCTCCACTGACATGTTCTTTTAACTTTTCAAAAAATGGCACAACATATATAAATATTAAGATAGACCTCTGACCGTTTTTGCTAAAATAATGTTCAATGAATGAAATTTCCTCTCAAAATATTTTAAATTTAGCGCCGTTTTTTTAGACCGTAAATCCGGATTTTCCGGTCACGTGTCAGCAGAACCGATCTGACGTCACGTCCGATACTGAACTCTGCTCAAACCGTACATTGAATGGACAAAAATATAAACGCATCCGTCGAATTTAGCCAATTAAAACTACATTTTAGCGATTTGGCTTCAGTTTGGGGAAAAAAAAGTTATTTTGAGTGATGCACAACGAACGGAAAGGTTTATATTCTCCGTTTTGCTTTTTTTTTTCAAGGGAGGTTTCACATTGAGCACCAGATGGCAGCAGAGCTATCGTGATAACTCTTACAGAAGCAACACGGAGAATATAAACCTTTCCGTTCGTTGTGCATCACTCAAAATAACTTTTTTTTCCCCAAACTGAAGCCAAATCGCTAAAATGTAGTTTTAATTGGCTAAATTCGACGGATGCGTTTATATTTTTGTCCATTCAATGTACGGTTTGAGCAGAGTTCAGTATCGGACGTGACGTCAGATCGGTTCTGCTGACACGTGACCGGAAAATCCGGATTTACGGTCTAAAAAAACGGCGCTAAATTTAAAATATTTTGAGAGGAAATTTCATTCATTGAACATTATTTTAGCAAAAACGGTCAGAGGTCTATCTTAATATTTATATATGTTGTGCCATTTTTTGAAAAGTTAAAAGAACATGTCAGTGGAGCTTTAAACTTAGACTACTAGAGGACAAATTGACCTCATTTCCTTTAATAGAATGTTAACATTGAATAGTTTAATTTGATACTACAGTATTTCTATCTTAACGTGATTCTTGACCTGCCATTGTGTATCTGTTCCTCTCAAACCCAACCAGTCAAAGCAGATGGCCGCTTGTCCTGAGCCTGGTTCTGCTAAAGGTTTCTTCCTCATGAGGGAGTTTTTCCTTTCCACTGTCACCTTCATGCTTGTTCAAGAGGAGAATTCTGAAAGCAGTCTGCTCCTCAGATGAATAATGTTAAATTATGATTTTTATATACAAAGTATGAATGTTTCCGTTCAGTGCCCTGAGACGACTTCTGTTGTGACTGATAAACTGAATTGAATTGAAGACTGAAATAAGGAACTAATGTTTACTTGTAATATTTAAGGAGGGGGCATCTGTGAAAGCAGAATGAAGAGTTTTCTTTAAGGCAAAGGATCTTCTGGAAGGTTTGTATAATAAACAGATGAGACAATCTGGCCGTAGGGGTTCAGGCTTGGAGAGGAGGATAAGATTCCAGGAGGTGAGTATGGTAGGTGAGATTCACAGGTTGGTTTGAGTTTCACGTCAGACCAGGATGAAGACGTAAGTGAGAGATCTTTGTATGTCTGTATGAAGAGGATTGGTTTTAGGGTGAAGGTCCAAGGCAAAATCAAGCTGGGGGACGGAGGGAAGCCTGAAACTTGAAGCACAGGAAACAGATTCTCATCTGTGAGGAGCAGAAGAAAAACAAAATACCATAAGTAGACAATGTCTTGGTGTCGTCCTCTGGGAGTCTTTGTCCTTAAATACAGCAAGGTGTACTGCTGAAGAGAAGAAAGCTCCTTCCTGCCACCTAGGAGCTAGAAAATAGATGATGTGAACACAAACAATACTGGAATCTCTACAGAAACCATTAAAACCAGGAGAGACGTTGTTGTGTAATAATATAGATGGATATGTGTGGATGCAGTGTCTGTTTCAGAGCTTCTGCAATTTGTTGTGGCAAAGTCTTGTGATTCAAAGCAAAGACAAAGGGGAACATGTTTATTCAGGAAGAGTCACAAGTCCTCTACAAAGAGATAAAAACTGAGTAAAAAGAGCAGAGTGACCACTTTGTATTCATTTAGCATCTCTCAGTCTGGATGTGTCTGTTAGAGGAGTGAGGTGATTAAAACGCTCTGCAGGCGTTGGTGAGGAAGAGAAGATGTAACTCTGAAACAACCAAAGAGATTGGAGATTGATAAAGCTTCTCGGATGAGAAGTGAAACGTCTTGTTTGTTACAAATAAAGTCCAGTTGTTCTGTATTGAACGCCTTTTTTGATTTTATCATGTCCTGGACGACTGAGAATCTTCACCAGCATAACCAAAGAGATTGTCACAGCTAAACTAAACAAATTCTTTTAATCTGCGCTCCGTGCATTTATCAAATGTTCTGTATGTCCTTAACTTTACCTTCAGGCAATGCTTTCCGGACAAAGTGATGTTTATGTGTTTGCATGTTTTGTTTAGCTGTTAACTACAAATTATTTCACCTAACCCAAAAATTAACTAATAATGCACCATCGAGACAGTCAGGGGATTTAAATCCCAGCTAGAAATATCACTTCTTACAGTTTTTTCCCTAAATGGAGGACAAGGAGTTTTTTGGCAACGTATGATTTTATGTTCACTGTTCATTAAGAGTCAGAGTCAGAGTCAGAGAGTCTTTATTGTCATTTGCACCGCATGTAGTACATGTGTTGAAAACGAGATTATGTACACAGGGTCCCAGTTACATCCAACAACAAATGCAAGAGAAAAACAATAATAACATCTAGGATTAACTAAGAGAGACATCAGCTAGTAATACACTAAGCCCTAATGTAGTAGAAAAACATCATTATAAACAGCAGCACGAACATGAGCAGATGGTCACAGATGAACGCAGCAACAAGAAACAATTAATTCTAGTGACTGAGTTGTAAATTAAATAAAAACACAAACCAGTTCATACACTGCACCAGTTGCTGTTTTATTTTCCAAATGTACAGGTTTTATGTACTTCACATAAAGAATGTGGTTTCCTTTGCTCCTTTTTTCATTAGATTATAATAATAATAATAATAATAAACTTTATTTGTATAGCACCTTCCTACAATGCCTTGCATTATGCCTTGCAGATTATGTTGAACTAACTTCAGAAATAACCAGTTTTTATCAACATTCTTAATTGGACGGCAATTATTTGACATATCTGGCAAATTTAGGACAAGAAAATAAAACAGTTTCCTTAAAACTTTGAGCTGACAACATTTAAAGTTAGATTTTAACTCAGTATTGTTGATTAAATAGCTCTTAAACAGTTTCGAATAAACATTTTTGAGTTATTGCTCATCAAAATCATGCACAATTTATGCATTCAGTCTGAAAACATCAATCCCAGTGAGCTGGAATTTGAGCAAAGTCATATGAAGTCAGTAATCGGGGTCGTGGTAAACATCTGCAGCACTGCAATCTGGTTCCTCCCTTTCCTTTTACCTTGTAGCCCAACAGATGTAAAAGTAACCAAGTAGCTGCCATGGAAGTTTTTTTGTACAGAGTTTAAAGATGTTTGCTCTTTTCTGCCTGAAAATACTATAGATTTGGTGGAAATAAACTGATTGTAGTTTGTCTCATGTTTGTAGGTTTGTAGATTGAAGAATAATGCATCAAATAACAATAAATGCCTTCAGTCTGAAGCTTTGATTGATTTTACAAGTTTTTTTATCATTCAAGCTTTATTTAGGCAGGTTAATCTCATTGAGCTTTGAGGACTCATTTACAAGAGGGACCTGTCTACAAACTAAAGAATGATGACAACAGCAGCAACAGTAGAATTTCCTTGAACAATCAACAATAGACTAACATAAGAGAGAAATGCAGATATTTTTTTTAACAAGTTAAAACAAAGATATCAACGTAGCAAAACAGACAGATTATAAGGTAGATGTAGAAAATCAAAAACAGGAACATGTCTGCATTGGTTTTTGCCAGGATTCCAACAGATTCTTAAAGCCATTTAGAGAGGTCAAGGCCGAGATCTTCAGATCTTTTTGTAAGATATTCCAGGAAGCAGGAGCGGTAAAAGTGCAGGTTTAAAGTGGTAAAAATGTGTTAGTTATTCTTGTTTGCTTTCTGTTATGATTAGAACAAAAATTATTTTTTAAAACGCATTTTCATCTGTTCCCAGTTCTCGGAAATCAGTTTTGAACGTGTACCTTGAACATAATCAGCTTGTAAATTGAAAATCATGTTTAATTATTGTTAATTTTCAACGTTTAATTAAGCATGCTGCTTGTTACGCCTGTGAAATGTGAATTTCCGTGTTTGCGTACGCTCTGGAAGCCACACTCAACTCCCTTTTCTCCTCTTCCTTGTCTTTTTGTTGCCATGGCCACCGCAGACGGTTGCCAAGTGAGGAGAATGGCTCCATGTCAAGTAACAGCTCAGGGAAGCTGAACACCAGCAAGAGCTCCTCGGCCCGAAGGACGGCGACTGGCAGCAGCAGCAAGAACGGCAAAGAGGAGCTGCACAAGAGGGGCGCCAACGGTGAGGAGGCTCGAACGGGAGAAAGGAGAGAGTGATAAGGTTGGAATTAAATGACAGAAAAGATGGCGGCACAGAGTTGGAGAGAACATTAAAAGATAAAAGATCAGACTCAAGTGTCCAAGATGATTTAAATTTGTCACACATATTCACTCAGTATGTCTGCACAACTGTTTTCATATAAAGAGGATTTACAATAAAGTGAACACCCAGACGGGCAGTGGCTCAACCTGCTGCTGCATCAAGTGTCTGTCCATGACGGCACTCGGACTCATGTCCACTCCCGTGCTGCTGCGTTCACGTTCACTTCATCAGAAGAGACGCAGTACCGTATTTTTTGGAGTACAGGTTGCACCGGAGTATAGGCCGCACAAAATACAACAACAATTAGAGAAGTGTTTCTGCCTAAAATACAAAACATCCAGATATTGCTAAATTAATAAAACAAAGGTGGTGTCTCTGAAGATGGATTAAGAAGGATGTGATCTGGACAGAGGTGGACTAAATGAGAATGTAGAGCTGGACAATAATTCAGTATTGATACATGTCGCAATGAACTTTTATTCAACAACGGTGACATGAGTTTTAAGCACATTTTCGATATTTCGATAGGACTACAGTGTTTCACAGACACATTTTTTTTTCTGTTCGGATTGAAGCGGGCACGCGTCACCCCGAACAGAAAAAGCGGTGAAGTACGTGGTACACCACACACAGAGCTCGAGTCCAGAAGCCAGCAGTAGCATGCTAGGCTAATCTCCAACGCGCTTTAAGTTCTCTTCAACAAGAGTGCCCATGACCATCAGAATGTGACTGAACAAACTTTCACAAGTGAAGACAAAGCAGAAGACATAACTGATGAGAGGAAAGACTAAAGCTAGGTTTATACTAGTGTCTCACGTCTTTTACCCCCCGTTGAGTGAACCCAGCGATGATGCAATTGCGTGTGTGTCACCGACCGCATTGAGTGTTTATACTTGGCAAGACGTGGGGGATAAATTATAATAAATCCCTCCCTCTTCCCTCCCACTGCATACCAGGATTTCATGAGAGGTGGTTTGTTTAAAAGAAATTGGACCTCTAAAAGCTGTAAATGCCTCAGTGGTCCCGCGGGGAACGCGTCCGCTTTCCACTCAAAAGACTCGGGTTCAATTCCCACTCGGTTCAACTTTTTTTTTTTTTTTTTCAAATTGTAAAAACACAAGAAAATTATTTACAAAACCACATTATAAAACAAAACAACTACATGAAATGAAAGGAGGCAGAAGAAGAAAAAAATCTCATTATTTCTGCCCCTTCTTCAAACAAAATTAACAATCAATTCAAATAGCAATCACATATATAAAAAATATAAGATATTAAATGATTTCTCACACAAAACCATAAATTCTGAGCTTTGAACAATAATAAAATATTATACAGTAGTCAACCAAATCATTTAAAAAATAAAAAAAAAACTTTAGCAATTTCAATTTGTAAAACAAAACATTTAATGGATGGCAGTAATGTTTTCTTGTAATAATTATTATGGCTCTCTTCTGTAAAATAAAAATAGGCTTTAGTTACAGTTTTGCACGCTGTACCCGTATAACCGTATTATAAAAAAAATAATCAACCATGTGAGATTTGAACTCACGTCCTTGGGAGTGGCAGCGCAACGTGTTTACCACTAGACCACCACGGCTTGTTGTTTAACAGCGGAGTTTGCTTTCTTTTAAAGGGTGCATGCAGGCGCGCGCATGCTTTTGTGTGCGCGCGCGTAAATATATATATATATATGTATTGGTGTGTGTGTTGGGTGCAATGCGCAAAGTGTCTGAGAAACAGACAAGTTTCTCTTCAAAACTATCCATGTCTGTCAAAGCAAAAACAAAAAACGCCCACAAACTTTGAACCAATCACACGCTGCGAGCCGCATCGTCGGCGTCTCGGAGTTCTGACTGGGGGCTATGTACACGACGCGCTGTCACCGGGGGATCACAGCGGGAGTGCGGCCAAAAGTTGCGCAATGTTTGCTCACTCAACGGGGGGTAAAAGACGTGCGACAGGGCGTCTTGCAGAGTATAACAAGGCTTTAATTTGACGGTGTGGAAGTGGTTCGGCTTTCTAATGCCTCTTTTCCACCGCTCGGCTCGGCTCGGGTTGGATCGGCTCAGGTCGGCTCAGTTCGGGTCGGGTCACATCTATGTTCTGTTTCCACAGCTTTTTTGTACCCCTTCTGTGGGCGGGGTCCAGAATCCTACTCGTCTTACCACATGGTGGCAGTAGTGTTCCTCAAGCTATTTACTACAGTACTAGCCACCACTAGAAGAAGAACACAATAAAGACTTTGTATCACATATTATCAATTCTATCAAAAACCACATAGCTGATATTTTTCAAAAAAATCTAGTGTGATCACAACATATTCATACACGAAATGTATCCTGTTGGAGTTATTTGAAATAAAATTCAATGTTTTATAGACATAAATGTGTCAACCTACGTCCATTATTTTCTACTTTGTATCACATATTATCAATTCTATCAAAAACCACAAAGCTGATATTTTTCAAAAAAATCTAGTGTGATCACAACATATTCATACACGAAATGTATCCTGTTGGAGTTATTTGAAATAAAATTCAATGTTTTATAGACATAAATGTGTCAACCTACGTCCATTATTTTCTACTTTGTATCACATATTATCAATTCTATCAAAAACCACAAAGCTGATATTTTTCAAAAAAATCTAGTGTGATCACAACATATTCATACACGAAATGTATCCTGTTGGAGTTATTTGAAATAAAATTCAATGTTTTATAGACATAAATGTGTCAACCTACGTCCATTATTTTCTACTTTGTATCACATATTATCAATTCTATCAAAAACCACAAAGCTGATATTTTTCAAAAAAATCTAGTGTGATCACAACATATTCATACACGAAATGTATCCTGTTGGAGTTATTTGAAATAAAATTCGAATTTTTATAATTTATTTTCGTTGTGCAAACACAGGTTTTGGAAAAAGTCAAAGCGAAACTACTTTAAATGCAGCACATTTGACCATACGTGACAATATTAAAGCGTGGTTAAGCTCAGGAGCCCTCGTACTATTAAAGTCAGCTATGAAATATATTTTATATCTGTTCATTGAGCTACATTTAAAGACATAAAGCCGCCCGCGCGCCGCGTGTTACTCGTGGCGAAACTACTTTTTAAAATCGTGCAGTTTTGAGCAGTACGTGATTTTATTAAGGACACGTTCAGCTGAAGACCCATCTTTGCTATAAATTTAAAAAATAACAATTGTTTTTACCGTGTTATTCATGTAAAAGTCCTGCCGTGGTAGCTTCCCTCGCTTCCGTAAAAACAGCTCTCGTCTCCTCCTCCCTCCTTCCGGAGCGGGTGAGCTCGCTTCAGTACACCTCTGAAAGCAGCCCGAAAATCTCAGGAAATCTCGCGCGGCTCCGCTCGGAATAGCCGGTGGGAAAGGATGAAAGGGGGTCTCTGCGACGCACATATGACGTAACATCCGACCCGAGCCGACCGGTGGAAAAGGGGCATAAGATCTGATCAACTGCAGGTTTCATTGAGCTACAAAATGTGACGGAGAGTCGTTCCAACTAGCGGTGGGAACACATCTAGCTTGTTCCACTACATAGAATATGATGAGAGTCAGAAGATGAAACGATAAAAGTTTGAGTCACCGTGTCCCTGAAACAACACCCACAGCTGAACTGAACTTTTTAGAAAGGTACCCAGCCCTACTTTGAGTATTAACTTCTGTAACATTTTTAATAACCCATTAACAGTAAAATCTTCCAATCAAGACCCGTTTGCACTCACTGTTGTGTTTACACTTCAGAAGAACTCTTAACTTGTAGATTCAAATGATCAGAGTCAGAGATTCTCTATTTTCATTTGCATCACATGTGGTACATGTGATGGAACTAGATTATGTACACAGGGTCCCAGTTACATACAACAATAAAATGTTAAAGAAAAACAACAATAAGATCAAAGATATGAACTAAGAAAAACATCAACCAAACATACACAAAGCACCAGTAACATAAAACCAACAATATGCTGAACAGCAGCACGAACATGAGTCTGTGTGAGCAGATGAGCACAAATGAACACATCAACATGAAACAGATCAGCAGCAACATGATGTGATTTTTCACAATGATTATCCTGGTTATTTATTCATTAGTCTAACAACCTCAGGGTAGAAGCTGTTCCTCAGTCTAGTGGTTCTACACTTATTAAATAAGAGGATTAACCTTCAGCCACCGTGTGGTTTATGTGCAAGGCGAGCGAGGGAGTTAACCCTGAAGCAAAGACTTCAGCCCTGGAGGAAAATCTCCCCTGTGTCTTTTGACCACGGATGAAAGACTGAGCAGGAAAGGTTAACACTAACCCTTTTTAAAAAAGAGCTAATTAGCTAATTTTAAGACAACAACAGTTTAGAGATACTGGCTGTTACAGAGGGCGGAGTTAATGTAAACAGATCTTTGAAGGGCGTGGCCATGAGAGCTCATTATCATAAACCCGTCGTTCAAAACGAAAGTTAAAAATGGCAGAATTAAAAAGGGTATAATTGATTATCTAAGAATTATTTTGTGTATTAAATTGAATGAACATTGTCTGGATAGCCCACAGACATACCATAAAAAATTTAAAAACCTATCTGTGGTCCCCTTTAAGCTTTTGCTGTTTGTTTTTAAATGCCTGAACAACCTTGCCCCACCATATCTGTCTGAGCTGCTTCAGCCCTACTGCCCTCCCCGATCTCTAAGATCAGGTGATCAGTTGCTGTTGAGAGTCCCTAAAACTAGGGTGAAGCTCAGAGGTGACAGAGCGTTTGCTGTCGTTGCTCCCAGGTTGTGGAACAACTTACCGTTGAGTGTCAGACAGGCCTCCTCTCTTCCTGTTTTTAAATCTCTTTTAAAAACAACACTTTTATCCACAGTATTCCTGGGGGTGTCACTGTAGAAGCGAATGTGCATTGTACTTCCTGTCCGACACCGGAAGTGCCTGTATTCCATAGGCGAGTATGGATCGCGGGTGTTTTTGAAAGTTATTTTCATTCATTTTATCGGAGCAAACACAGCTTTTGTTTAAACGGAACGTTTACTGAAATGTCCTACCGGGGTTCAGGTACCTGCTGTGCTGTTCGCGGCTGCACCAACAACCGGACCAAGCTAAATCTTTGGCTAAAACAACAGTGTTTTCAACACGGACCCAAAACAAAGAAAGAGTGTTCCTGCATCCTTCTCTATGGCTGTGTCTGCGCGATCAGGTAACATCTGTAATTTCTTTTTATTCAGGGAGGGTTTATTAATGAGAGTTTTGGATGATTTACTGTCTTAAAATGATATATGTCAGGCGCGACCGGTATCTTTAGCCGAGATAGCTGCTAATAAACCTTAGCCGAGAGGCCGGAGCAAACGCGTTCGCTATTTATGTAGTTTTAAATTATGTCTGCGCGATCAGGTAACATATTTTTATTCGGGGAGGGTTTATTAATGAGAGTTTTGGAAGATTTACTGTCTTAAAACGATAGATCTCAGACGCGACCGGTATCTTTAGCCGAGATAGCTGCTAACAAACCTTAGCCGAGAGGCCGGAGCAAACGCGTTCGCTATTTATGTATTTTTAAATTATGTCTGCGCGATCAGGTAACATCTTTTTAGTCGGGGAGGGTTTATCAATGAGAGTTTTGGAAGATTTACTGTCTTAAAACGATAGATCTCAGACGCGACCGTGACTTTTATAATAATAATAATAATAAACTTTATTTGTATAGCACCTTCCACAATGCCTTGCATTGACCAAGGTGCTTAACAGGATAAAAAGAAGAATAAACGGGAACAATAGATCAATGAAAATAGAATAAGAAACCACAGCGATAAAAGAAGGCAATGGAAATAAAAAATGCTACATACTAAAATAACACAAGTAATAAAAGTTACACACAGAAAGCTTTTTTGAACAAGTGAAATAAAAATGCAATTGAAATAAAGATGCTACATACTAAAATACAAAATAATAAAAGTTACACACTGAAAGCTTTTTTGAACAAGTGGGTCTTCAGTTTGGTTTTGAACAGAGTCGGATCGGAGGTGGCACGCAGCTCAAGGGGGAGGCTGTTCCAGGCTTTTGGGCCGGCAACAGAAAATGACCGGTCTCCCCATTGCTTGTACCTCGAGCGAGGCACCTCCAGCAGGTGTTGACTGGCAGATCGTAAGTCCCTGCCAGGCTGATGGACTTTCAGAAGTTCTGAGATGTAGAGGGGAGCAAGTCCATTCAGAGCTTTGAAAACAAACAGCAGCAACTTGAACTGTATCCTGAACTGAACTGGGAGCCAGTGTAGAGAGGACAGGACAGGAGTGATGTGTTCATATTTTCGTGTGTTGGTCAAAAAGCGCGCGGCAGAGTTCTGTACAAGCTGTAAACGGGAGATGGAGGATTGATTAATGCCAAGATACAAAGCATTACAATAGTCAAGTCTGGAGGTCACAAAGGCATGGATGGCCTTCTCCAGATCACCACGACTAAGAAATGACTTGACTTTGGAGAGCAGACGGAGTTGGAAAAAGCTGGTCTTGACAACAGAACTGATCTGTTTATCAAACTTTAAATTGGAGTCAAACTGCACTCCAAGATTTCTGACCACCGAGTTGAAGTGGGGGAGGGGAAAACCAACACTGGGACTGGGAAGGATGTTGCTGGTGTCATCAGGTGCACCAAACAAAATGCATTCAGTTTTATCTGTGTTTAGGTGGAGGAAGATTTTTAGCCGAGTTAGCTGCTAATAAACCTTAGCCGAGAGGCCGGAGCAAACGCGTTCGCTATTTATGTATTTTTAAATTATGTCTGCGCGATCAGGTAACATCTTTTTATTCGGGGAGGGTTTATTAATGAGAGTTTTGGAAGATTTACTGTCTTAAAACGATAGATCTCAGACGCGACCGTGACTTTTAGCCGAGTTAGCTGCTAATAAACCTTAGCCGAGAGGCCGGAGCAAACGCGTTCGCTATTTATGTAGTTTTAAATTATGTCTGCGCGATCAGGTAACATCTGTAATTTCTTTTTATTTGTCCCTCCTCTTTTAACAAAACGAGTGGTGTTCCCACATTTTTAATGAACGAAAACAACAAAGTTTGGACTGTCTTCAACTGTATTACTCGCATGTAAACAAACGGTGTTTCCGGTCAACCGGAAGTCGTGTGCACATTTCGCGCAAAGCATCATGGGGCATAGGAATACTGTGGATTCTTTGTCTTTTAACACCTGATATTATCTTTTACAGCATTTTAACACACCTGCAGTAAAACTGGTATATGTATTTTTTTGTATGCTTTGTATGTTTTTATCGTTTTAATTAACTTTGGTTACCCCTGTGGTTTTTAAATGTACTATAGAAATAAAGTTGATTGATTGGAATGTGAAAAACTGTGTACTGTAAATGACGATTGAAGATTTGGAAATTGTTTTTGCCCTGAGCTACAGCAGCCCACATGAGTGGAGCAGAGGACTGTCATGGGACACCCAGTCAGTTTGCTGCCCCAGCATGTGATGATGACTGTCACAGACTCCCACATCCTGAGCATTGCCTGACTGATGTTACACCCTTCATACTAACCTTTCTCTCCAGGCGCTCGTCGCGGGTCTCTGCTCTTGTTGGCGGAGGTGCATCTCTTGGGTCCTGATTTTAAAAACAACTAAAATTAGTGATTTATAATTTTAAAAAAAAAACTACCGGTACACAACTGATCAAATATTTACCTCGAAGTGCCTGATGAACGGCGCGATGCCGCAGTACGGCTGGTTGTGGTGCTTCTCGTGCGGGAGTTTCTCCAGCTGAGTTAAGAAGGGTATCGGGTCCCGAGGCGCAAACAGCGCCAGCAGGTTCGGTGGTAGAAACTGCGTCATCGTTCACTAAAAGCATAATCATCACAAAAGTCCCGTTTGAAAAATAGCCGAAAATCTGCTGCCGTAAAACGCAGGCTAATGTCACACGACAGCTAGCATAGCATCTTGCTCATTGTTGTCTGGACGGAGCATTCGTGCTCCCAGACGATCCGTCAGTTGTTTTAATGTTATACATGCTTACTAAGAAACAAAAGATGAAGTTACGGCTTCAGTACCGTATGGACACAAGTAGTTTACTCTACATATGGCCTCGTCTTAAACTTGAATATACTCGTTCACATCAAGCTAACGATGCTAATAACGCAAACCTCTAGTCTCACCTTAGAGCTCGGCTACTTTCAAACCATCGATTTGAAACCGAACGGTACGATGTGAGCACTTCTGTTGAACACACTTCCTGATCCTGAAGTAGACAAACGCTTCTTTAAACTGGCTTGTTCAGGGCTCTTAAGGCGCGTGTTGAGCACAATGTGCTGATCGCTTCTCAAAAATACAAAATGGCGGGGTGCCGGAAAACAAATGAAAAATGTCGTAAAAAAAGAGAGAGAAGGAAGAAGGGCGGAGCCACCACGTGATGTTCAGGCGCTGGTCATAAAATTATCAGTATCATGAAAAAGTTGATTTATTTAAAGCTGCACTATGTAACTTTGTAATGCAGTCTGTAACTTTTCTAACAATATATTTTTAACATATTTCTTCACTCTGTCACTATCTACTGACAGACTGATGTTAGACAAAGTAATCTCTGAAAAAAACTATAGTCCCCTTGCTTCTCTATCAGCATTTATAAAAACACTAAAAACACAGAGTGACCCGTCCTTAACCAGCCAATAAAAACAGAGTTTGTAACCAGCCAATAAAAACAGAGCTTGAATTTGAATTTCAGCAGAGGGATCAGAATGCTTTGCCTGTTGAAAATTTTTCTAAGTTCTGCACTCTACAGAAAGTTACACATAGCACCTTTAAAGCTCCACTGACATCATCTTTTAACTTTCCATAAAATGGCACAACATATATATATATTAAGATTGACCTCTGATCGTTTTTGCTAAAACAATGTGAAATTAATGAAAATTCCTCTCAAAAACAGTTTAAAATTAGCGCCTTTTTTTCACACGATAAATACGGGGTTTCCCGTCGCGCGATTATGACGTCACTCCCAGACTCGCGTCAACCTCCTCGTGCACGCTCCTGGATGTCCAGGTGTTGTAGGTCTGGACGCAGGGGACATCTGGGTCCATTATGGGCTGAATGCTGCATCCACTTTGTCACTTCCCTCATCAGAACCACAGAAAATCAACAGATTTACATCAAAGAATATTGTTGAGTACTATTCTTTTTGTTGATGCAATCTTACCTGCTGTGATGTGAAAGTCTGGGTTGTACTAGTGGTTCAACAGGAAGAGCCTCAGGTGATGGACTGGAGACCTGGAAACCTGAAAACACAAACAAAATAAAATAAAAGAATAATATATTTAACAGATATTTTAAAAGGGACTAATTTTTTAAACTATAAATTAATGTTGAATAATTATTAGAAACATTAACTAATATATTACCATTTCAGTGCTGTGGAAACGATTTACATGTAGAATTCCTTCTGCCTCTCAACTATCAGCTGCTGTAAGTCCTCACAGAGCTGCTGCACTTCCTGAAGTGAAAAGTCTCCAAAAACCAGCAGGAGCTGAAAAAAAATTATAACCTGCTGTTTACTGGAAATAACTTTGGCTTCTCTGAAGACAAACCGCTAAAATATAAAGTTTTAAATGGCTAAATTGGACGGATCGCGTTTGTATCTTGTCCATTGTAAACAAGGTGCGCAGTTGACGCGAGTCTGGGAGTGACGTCATAATCGCGCGACGGGAAACCCCGTATTTATCGTGTGAAAAAAAAGGCGCTAATTTTAAACTGTTTTTGAGAGGAATTTTAATTAATTTCACATTGTTTTAGCAAAAACGATCAGAGGTCAATCTTAATATATATATATATATGTTGTGCCATTTTATGGAAAGTTAAAAGATGATGTCAGTGGAGCTTTAAACAATCCTGTTCAAAAAGTGAAACTTGTATATTATATTCATTCATTACACACAGACTGATATATTTCAAATGTCTATTTTTTTCCATTCAACTTTTATTTAGACAGGTCCATTGAGCCTCGATGACTCGAAGAGAGATCATCTGATTTCAACAAATTTATTTTAATGTTGAAGATTATAACTGACAACTAATGAAAACCCCAAATTCAGTATGTCAGAAAACTAGAATATTTTGAAAAGGTTCAATATTGGAGACATCTGGTGCCACACTCTAATCAGCTGATTCTCAAAACACCTGAAAAGTCCTTTAAATTGTCTCTCAGTCTAGTTCTGTAGGCTACACAATAATGGGGAAGACTGCAGATTTGACAGTTGTCCAAAAAACGACCATTGACAAGGAGGGTAAGACCAAAAGGTCATGACTAAGGAGGCTGGCTGTTCACAGAGCTCTGTGTCCAAGCACATTAATAGAGAGGTGATGGGAAGAAAAAGATGTGGTAGAAAAAACTGTGAAAGCAACAAGGATAACTGTACCCTGGAGAGGATGGTGAAACAAAACCCATTCCAAAATGTGGAGGAGATTCACAGAGTGGACTGCAGCTGGAGTCAGTGCTTGAAGAACCACCATAGACGTATGCAAGACATGGGTTTCAGCTGTGGCATTCCTTGTGTCAAGCCACTCTTGAACAAGACACGGCGTCAGAAGTGTCTCACCTGGGACTGCTGCTGAGTGGTACAAAGTCATGTTCTCTGATGAAAGTAAAATTTGCATTTCCCTTGGAAATCAAGGTCCCAGAGTCTGGAGGAAGAGAGGAGAGAAACAGAATCCATGTTGCTTGAGGTCCAGTGTCAAGTTTCCACAGTCAGTGATGGTTTGGAGTGCCTTCATGCTTCCTGCTACTGACACATATACTGTACACACACTGACCAACTTTATGGAGATGCAGATTTCATTTTCCAACAGGACTTGGCATCTACACACAGTGCCAAAGTTACCAGTACCTGGTTTAAGGGCCATGGTATCCATGTTCTAAACTGACCAACAATCTCACCTGACCATAACCCCATAGAAAATCTATAGAGTATTGTTTCATTATTTATTTTTTCATTTACCCTTTATTTATCCAGGTAGTCTCATTGAGCCACGAGAACTCATTTTCAAGACAGACCTGTTAGGGAGCAGATGGTGGGGGTTAAGGGCCTTGCTCAGGGGCCCAGAGTGGGGCGAATGAGGGTGGAGGCAGGTGTGGGTGTTTCACCTAAGTTTTTCCACCCACATTTTTTGATGTTGTCGGTACCGGGGCTTGAGCCCGCGATCTTCCGATCACAGGCCCACCGTCTCTAACCACTGCGCCACCACTCCCCCACATTATGAAGAGGAAGATGTGATACACCAGACTCAACAATTCAGAAGAGCTGAAGATCACTATCAGAACAACCTGTGCTCTCATAACACCTGAGCAGTGACACAGACTGATCCACTCCATGCCATGCAGTAATCCAGGTAAAAGGAGCAACAACTAAGTATCGAGTGCTGCACATGCTTATACTGTTCATGTTCATACTTTTCATGTTCATACTTTTCATGTTCATACTTTTCACGTTCATATTTTTCAGTTGGCCAACATTTCTAAAAATCATTTTTAATTGGTTTTAAGTAATGTTCAAATTTTCTGAGGTACTGAATTTGGGGTTTTCATTAGTTGTCAGTTATAATCATTAATATTAAAAGAAATAAACATTTGAAATACATACCGGTAGTACACCATATATATATTACAGACACACACATATACATGTATACAGCATACATATTTACACACACATATACATACTGTATACTGTATATATATACTGTATATATACTATATATATTTTTTTTTTCTTCTTTCGGCTTTTCCCTGCGTTAGGGGTCACCACAGCGATCTAGTCGCACGAAGATTTGGCAGTTGTTTTTACGCCGGATGCCCTTCCTGACACAACCACAGACCACCGAGCAACCACAGCCCTCTGTGTGGAGTAGAGAGCTGATATCTAGGGTTCCCGGGGGAGCAGATGGTGTGGGTTAAGGGCCTTGCTCAAGGGCCCAGAGTGGGGCAGATGAGGGTGGAGACAGGTGTGACCGCTTCACTTATCCCACCCACATCTTTGATGTTGTCGGTACCGGGGCTTGAACCGGCGATCTTCCGATCACAAGCGCACCTTCTTAACCTCTGCGCCACCACTCCCTATATATATATATATATATATATATATATATATATATATATATATATATATATATATATATATATATATATATATATATAT